>JAQFVV010012423.1:3783907-3951768 GCA_028023455.1 Epiperipatus broadwayi
TATATATATAGTATATACTGAAATTAATGTAATTTAAAAGAGATTTGAACTCAGACTTTCAAACTACCTACAACTATCCACTTTATCTTATACAACCAATACTCATAACCACACACATGTAAAAAAGATAAATGATATACAATATATGTATTTGTGCTGAACTAGCACTCATCAGTTCGTCCAGATCATATCCCCCCCACACACATAAATATCATCAGTGTTCAGTATATATTAAGATAGCAAATCTTCAAACTCTAATGATGGCTTAAATCTTCTCCACCCTCCACCTCTTTAGTCATTCATATTATTGAAAATCTGATGATGATACTCATTTATATAGGTGATATAAGATAGATTGGTTAGCTGTAGGGAGCTTGAAAGTTTGAGTTCAAATCTGTTTTAAATATTTATATATGAAAATGATACATTGGGAATAAATTCCAAGTATTAAAAGTTTTATTTTTATCATACAACCAATATAATCTTCATTAAAATATTATATATTAAATAAATACAAACCAATGTTGGAATATTTCAAGAGCACTGTTTGGAAACAAAAAAAAAAAAATCAAAAAACATAAAATAATAGTTTTTACTTCACCTTTGATTAGTAATTAATTGTGCTTGAGCTTTACGCAAAAACGTGAAGCTTGTCTAAATTTTACAAAGTTATATGGCTTAGCACTTTCGGAGATCTTGAGTCTCCATAATCATAGCCGACTTTTAACTGAAGTTACATTGTGGTTTATGTAAAATTTTATGCAAATTTTTTTTTTATAATGACCATTTTCTGGAGATTGTAAAGCACGATTCTTTCTGGTTTATTGCATCACTGTCATTTGCAATAAAACATGCCTCTTTGACCTTTTGCTTCACATCATTGCATTCCGTACACAGTGCCCTTGCTATAGTGGGTTCAAACCTATGGCCAGTTGTTCTTTGATGCTCAAAGAGGCATGTTTTATTGCAAATGACAGTGATGCAATAAACCGGAAAGAATCATGCTTTACAATCTCCAGAAAATGGTCATTATATAAAAAAAAAAATTGCATAAAATTTTACATAAACCACAACTTAACTTCAGTTAAAAGTAGGCTATGATTATGGAGACTCAAGATCTCTGAAAGCGCTAAGCCATATAACTTTGTAAGATTTAGACAAGCTTCACTTTTTTGTGTAAAGCGCAAGCACAATTAATCAAAAAACATAAGTAAAATAATATTTTTACTTATTATGTTATAAGTTGATATCTATACTGATGTCAAAACTATTCTGAACACAAGCAAAAATTTAATTCAGCTTAGATCTTAAAAATTAATAAACAAACATATTTTATGTTTTCTATTCAAAGTGGTGCAAAAATAATATATATGAAAATACTAGCCAATTTATTATTACATACTCATGTTTTGAGGTTTTCAAACTTTAAATTGAATATATATTAGTTGTGCTTTTTTTTTTTTAAATCTAAGCAAATTTAAATTTGGATTTGTGTTTTGCATATTTGTAAAATTTAATATAATTTTTTAGATTTTATTTCATTTGTAAAATTAAATTATTAACCAATCAAGTCCAATTTATTGAGATTTTATATAAAATAAATATTTTATATAGAAATGAAAGGTTGATCATTTTCAAAAATTTTCACCAGGTTGAACAATAAAAATATAAGATTTTATTAAGTGTTAAGGGATTTGAGGTTTTTTTTTCTAATATTGTTATTTCTAAAACACATTGTAACTTATTTATTTGAAAATGACTCCATACTTATATGGAATATTGATACAATTTAATTTTAAAATTGTAAACATTAGTACATTAGCATTAATAATCATTAAAATAAATATTGATGTAAAAGTGTAGTAATAAATTCAGAGACTATATTTAAAAATTCTGTACTGTGCTCATATTTATGTATGTTTATAATAAAAAAAAATTAATTCACTCATTTAACTTCTTTTGCTCATTCGACATAAATAAATGTTGTGATGAAGATGAAATGCAAAAAATATACTGCCTACTCAAGATTGCCTATATGCTGATCTTATAGAATTTCTTCATGAATTGTTTATTATCACTCTGAAGCATTTACATTGTAAATAGAATTTAAAATTTTACTTCAAATAATCACAAATTAAGAAATTGATATAGCAATTCCTCCAAACCAAAATGAAACAAAAAAGACTGAGAAATGCTACATTTAAAATTATTCTTAATTTCTGAATCTATACAACCATCCTATACTTCCAGTAAATGTCTTAATATCTCTTTTTTAATGGGTAGTTTGCTATAGTTTTCATTGCTTTCATTGGTTTTAAATAAACATTGGCAGTGCAAAGTTCTCTCTGATAGCTATGGAACGGTAGCTTTGAAAAAAGATTTTATAAACCATGTTTGTCAACTAAAACATTTTGAATGGTTTAATGTTCCTATTTGTTGTTGTCGTTGTTGTTCTCTAAAATTAGTTAAAAACCCATTTACTGAACTAAAATTAGATGGTTAGTTATTTTTATTATAAACAGTCTATTAAATAGAAAACTCAAAAACGCATATGTTCTTTTTAAAAATGTCCACATTTATATATATAGTATAAAAATACAAACAAGCCTTAATTAACAGGCAGGCAACAAACGTTAAGATAACGGATTCGTGGAAAGGTTAGCCTTTCAAGTGAAAGTGCTCCTAAGTGGATAAAAATTTTAAAGTTATACTTTACATATTTCTAATTACTGTATTTATAAATATTCAATTATAAGATTACATGTATTGTATTTATAAATTATTTTGAGTTTGTAATATATTATTTTATATTTATTTATTAAATGTATTATTTCGTTATATATGTTCCATGACAACGTATAATACTAAGAAAATAAACGTTAACAAAAATAAAGCAGTTCCTAGAGATTAGAAATGTTTGTATTATTACTAATAATTATAGGCATATAAATATATAATAGTCCTTTGTCATTCTATATGTTATCAGCTATTATCATTTATAATTCATACAGAATTGTAGTATAAAAGCGAAATGTTTTGCAAAATGTATCCCATTAAAACTTAAAAGCACTTAATGCGTGAAATCCGAAAGGCAAAATTCATTAATTAATCAAATGTTAATTATCTGTGAATCACAGTTTATTTCTCAGGCTAAAAACTGTACAAATCTAATTACCATTTAGTAGCTAAAGTCTATGTTAGAGCTAAATCTTTTTTTATTTTTTATAAAGTCGAAAATAATTTTAAAAAAAACCTCAGTTAAATAAGTAATTTGTTTATCTATAATTAAATATGTATATCACAAAATGAAATAAAAATAAAATCACTTATTAGTCATAAGAGAGTATAAATCACTATATATTTATATTTTATGAGTCTACAAGATAGAAATATGTTAAAACATTATTAGTTCACGTGTAAAGTTCCAGTTACTCAATTAGTTTTGTATTGACTGGGGATCTATAGAGGAAAAGAACTAAAGAAAAAATAATCACTTTACAGTTATCTCTTCCACGTTTGTTTTTAATTATAATGTTTATTAAAAATTAAAACTTGGAAAATGTATTCTTATTTCAAAGTTTAGCAAACAACTTTTAGTATTCTCTCTCTCTCTCTCTCTCTCTATATATATATATATATATATACTTCATGTAATAAGATGGGTTATCAGGAAGAAAAAAGAGTTTGAACTGGGTGATGGCAAAATCATCATCACTCCCAGTCCATTTAAAATGAAATATTTACAAAAAGTATTTATAAGTAATATAGTATTTTATAAGAGCATGAGATTACAGAATCTCTGTGAGATCATTGAGAGATCAGAAGAGCAACTAAAGGCATAACTAACCATCAAGCAGAATTATAAAGTAAATATCAGCAATACTCAAAATAAATCATTCATCATCATGCATGATCAACAACTAAAAATAAATATAATAAATCAGAACAAAATCAACAGTCCATCTTGTGACTGGATTGGAAATGGGTCTTTTGTAGACCAGGCTAACTACTGAGCCTTTGCCAGCTTGGGCAATTATTTGAACATAACTTGCATGCACCATTTAAGTGCTCATCCATCAAACTAAATAACCAGAAAAATCTAAACAGTAATGATGGGATATTAGAAACATGCTGATCATCACCAATGCTTTGGCCACTTAAGTACCATTAATGCACTGGCCAACCATGAACTTAATTTGTGATAAGGATAAATTAAAATAAAAGATAGTGCATGGACTTTAAAGAATACAATCTTATGCACCAACCAAGATGATGATGATTGATCATCACTGGATAACCCAAAAGCATTAAATACACATCACCATTTATATATTTTTCCCATGCACAAATCTAGTTCAAAGAATACAAGCTCTATTACTGTATGTGACCAAGAAATGGTGATTTAATACAATTTTAAACAATTAAATACAAGTTTATTATTAACAAAAAAAAAAATGAAATTAAGATCTTACAGGAAAAAGTATACAAAATTATATACACACTAAAATTTTTATAGTGATTTACATGATTAATACATTATGTTTACTTAAAATCCATTCAGCACAAAGGCATGTGGCTTGATACAAAATAAACATGTTTAAATTGACATTTAATGAAAAACAAATGATTAAATTTTACATGTAAGTGTCTATCTAACACACATTGCTATTTGAAATACAATATATATATATATATATATATATATATATATATATATATATAACGAAACTTAAATATATTCCAAACAACGGCAAACAATTTATAATACAATATAAATAAAAACTCATAAAGAAATATTTTCGATTATATTCATAATCATTTTCAACTCAACTTTCAAAATGGAATCATTTATTACCAACTGGAAACACATGTTGTTTTAAATATCCCACAATTCATTAATTCTAACATTTGCTGACTGTCTGTTTATTATCGTATTTTTATACCTACTAATAAAAACTGCCTCTTTAATTTTTCTTTTTCCATTATCTCTCTCTTGGCCTAAAATTTTTATTTTATTTATATCAAAATTAAACTTAAAATTACAATTTCTATCATGATCATAAAAAACAGATTCAGTATATAACTTGACTTCATTACTATTATCATTACATATCTGTACATTTTTCAAAACTCTTTTATATAACAATTTATGTTCTTTAATTCTTTTCTCTATATTACATCTATATTCCCCTACATATGATAAGTTACACCCACAAAAAATTTTATAAATTATATTACTCACATTATTTTTTTCTAACTTATCTTTTGAATTATTAACCATTCTATTTAAATTACGTGATCCATAAAATGAAACACTATATATACCATTATAAACTTTTTTCATACATTTTACATGATTATTATTATAAAAAGGCAAAGAAATCCACTCTTACTCTTAATTTCTTCATCACCAGTATTTCTATTAATTTTCTTACTAAATTGACAAACCACTTAATAAATATCTCAAGTGGTTTGTCAATTTAGTAAGAAAATTAATAGAAATACTGGTGATGAAGAAATTAAGAGTAAGAAGTGGATTTCTTTGCCTTTTTATAATAATAATCAAGTAAAATTTATGAAAAAAGTCTATAATGGTATATATAGTGTTTCATTTTATGGATCATGTAATTTAAATAGAATGGTTATTAGTTCAAAAGATAAGTTAGAAAAAAATAACGTGAGTAATATAATTTATAGAATTTTTTGTGGGTGTAACTTATCATATATAGGGGAATTTAGATGTAATATAGAGAAAAGAATTAAAGAACATAAATTGTTATATAAAAGAGTTTTGAAAAATGTACAGATATGTAATGATAATAGTAATGAAGTCAAGTTATATACTGAATCTGTTTTTTATGATCATGATAGAAATTGTAATTTTAAGTTTAATTTTGATATAAATAAAATAAAAATTTTAGGCCAAGAGAGAGATAATGGAAAAAGAAAAATAAAGAGGCAGTTTTTATTAGTAGGTACAAAAATACGATAATAAACAGACAGTCAGCAAATGTTAGGATTAATGAATTGTGGGATATTTAAATCGACATGTGTTTCCGGTTGGTAATAGTTGATTCCATTTTGAAAGTTGAGTTGAAAATGATTATGAATATAAATGAAAATATTTCTTTATGAGTTTTTATTTATATTGTATTATAAATTGTTTACCGTTGTTTGGAATATATTTAAGTTTCGTTATTGTATTATTTATATTAATGGACATTTATTTTGTTATATATATATATATATATATATATATATATATATATATATATATATGCGCACATACATTCATGTGCATGAATTTTCTGAACATATTTGATTTGTTACAAAATAATTATCAAAATCTTAAGGTATATAAAAATACAATAAATGGTTAAAGTTTCAGTTAAATAATATATATTTTACATATTACGTTTACTGAAACACGTATATATATATATATATATTTTGCACAGACATGTGAAACATTAATTTATCTACATAACATTTGTATTTATCACAATAAAATTATTAAAGATTATTTTTGCAATTTAATTTTTTTTTTGCTGAATATAGTGTTTTTCTTTAAAATAAGAACTACCAAATTTTTGACAGTTAATTGATTTAAAATGTCTTTCCTTTTTCCTAGTGTAAAAGATTTTTGGAAATCTTTCTCTTGACTATTAATTGTAACTTTGTACTTTTTTTTAAAATTATGAATATAACTTTAAGCAGTTTTTTTCTTAAAGACTTTAATAAGTGATTTCAAACTAATATCGTTTTATATAATCAAACAAATATAAATTTCAAAATGTCATTCTGCTTGATTAGTTGATGCTGATGAAGTAGGCAAGATAAGATAGTAAAAGTGAATACATGAACTGCAGCTTCCCATGCCGTGATAAGTAAACAGCAAAGCATAAACTACCAGAACACAAGGCCCCATGATGTCGTGAGAAAATACCTCATTTTTAAGCACTGCCCCTTCTAAGTACCTAGACAAATCATCCACTATCCAGAAATAAAATATCAGGCATTGAGCCAGCCTTGTTCATCTCTTGTGAGTCTTAGGGCTATAGATGAGGTCTATTCATGAGACCAAGTCCTATTCATGAAGCCTACATATACATCACTGGACTACTCTGGAAACTCAACATCTAGGTCTAGACAGTGTCAAGGCTATACTTTGGAGCATTGTGAACACACTGCATCTAGGCAGCCCTCCTCAACTATACTCCAACTATAAACATGAAAAATATAAATCCACACATCACTTCTAAACTGTCATTTTTACTAAAAAAATTATTTAAAATTTTGTTAATATATATATATAACTCTACTCACCAGTGCTGTATATATGTTTATCTGTGCTTTTCTGCCTTTAGATACATCAGCGTATATGTATAATTACTTATTCAGCAAATCGGGGTTCCCTGGGAAAGCTGGAATATTTTTTTCTTGGTAAGTTTGGTTTTAGTGATTGTCATTATCAGAAAAAAGTATAATCCATGTAAAATGTTGGTCTACAATTGGTCTCTTTTGGTCTAGGATTATTCTAGGCAAGCAGCTGTCTTGGTTTGATAGAATTCAAACAAGCAACTCTTCTCTCCACATTTAAGGCTATAAATTTCAACACAAAGAAGTAGGTCATTTTCTCCATGTGAATTCAAACTCCTGTGAGAGAAAATACTAGCACTTCCTGGATCTACTGTCCTGTTTTCAGATACATCAGTTTATGGTAGCTATTCTACTAACTCTCTGCTACAGCCTACAACAAACTACAGCTATCCATTTTGGTAAGCTAATTGCTGCCCCTTACTCAAAAAATTTTAGTAGTCAAGATGCTCTGTTCAGCTCTTACAAAAAACTACAATCCAGATTGCAGCTGATATTTTTATCAGCCCTCTTATAGAATCATGTAAGGTGATAAAAATATCTTGATTAAAAACAGAGTTGTTTTTTATCTCTCTAACCTTTTGGAAACAAGCTTGAAATTTTTATTGAAATGTGATATACATGTTTTCATTTAGGAGATTTCTAATAGATAGAAAGTGTGTTTAATTAATTAAAAAAATTCAAAAATACCATACTTGTTTTTAAATCTCAAAATCAATAATAATAATAATAATAATAATAATAATAACAACAACAACAACAACAATAATAATAATAATAATAATAATAATAATAATAATAATAATAATAATAATAATAATAATAATAATAATAATAATAATAATAATAATAATAATAATAATAATAATAATAATAATAATAATAATAATAATAATAATAATAATAATAATAATAATAATAATAATAATAATAATAATAATAATACAATATTCATATTTATTCAGACCTTTTAAAAGTTTAAGTTATAAAAAAAATATTTTAAATCAGAGTTATTATTTAATTATTTTTTTTATTTCAATGAATGTAGAAAATATGTGTTTATTTTTACTTTTCCTTTCAACTTTATATATATTTATGCACACACACTATATTATTGTGTGTTATGTAATGCAACTGGTTACTATATATATATATACTTCATGCATATATTTTGCTATTAAGTTAAAAAACATTAAAGTATTTAAAAATATATTATGTATAAAAATAATATTATAAAAATGTAAATTTTATTATAAAATTTAATTATGAGTTGGCATGTGTGAAAAATTGGAGTTTTAAATCAGCAAATAAAGTTTAATTTTCTAATTAATTAATGAACCAATTGATATTAAAAGAATGTAGGTACTAAATTTTAATTTTAGAATTTATATTTAGTGTAGCATTGTCATTACATTAAAATTTGACAAGAAATATATGTACTTACTGGGAATTCGATTAAATTAAAAGACATTCAGAATTTAATTAAAAAATGCAATTAGTAAAATTTCAAAATTAAATTGATTAAGATTATATTCAGTAACTTTCTTTTAGATAATAAACAAAAGAATTTTGCTTAAGTGCAAATTAATTAATTAATTTGGAGAACAACCAACACCTTTATCTCAAGATGTATATATAGAAAAGGGAAGAAAGAGTTTTTAGTTATTGTAAACTTCTGGAAGAGTTATTGTAAACTCTTTCTAATTTTTATAAACTTCTTGTAAAATTTTTTTAAAGCTGTGTTAAATTAAATAATGGTATAATTATTGAGTAATTTGCAGCAATTTCTATGTCCATCTTCAGTGAAGATGAATATGGAGTTTCCTTGTACTATAGAATGCTAGGCCAATAAAGTCTCTGCCTACAATTGACAATCCATGTTGCTGACATACTATGTTATCACCATCAAAAAGAAAGCCCCAGTATATAATTTCCCTGAGTGACCAGTCAGCCAATTCTACTATTTGACTATCTATCAAATCCTTTGAAGATCTGGTAAAATAGTGATTATTTTTAACTTCATATATTTCAATTTTACCAGTAAATAATTAAAGCCTCTTTATTATTTTTTCTTTGCTTTAAATAATTATATATTAATCATTCTGTAAAATATGTTTCTTATTGTATTATTTAGATATTTTATTGCATTATTTAAATATTTTCTTAACGTAAGCATAATTAATTGTATATAGTAAAAAAAATCGACTATTGCAATGCATACTCAATCTTTCTTAAGTTCTGCTAGACTTATTGTTTAAGAATCAGACAGAGGTAAATTTAGTAAAATATTTCAATGAGTAAAATATTTGACATTATCTAAAGAAAAGCCCAGTAATTAAATAAAAGCAAGATATTTAAATCCCTCCACTAATTCTAATTTGTGCTTTAATTTTATTTGTGATTTTCAATTTTCCTATTTAAAATCTGTTCTTTCCAAAAATGACATTTATCTATTAATGCAATTACAATGATTCTATATATAACTTTTAAAATTAAAATTAAGATCGAGTGTTAAAAATACACTTTATTTTCTTTTATAAGGGAGAAGTATATACGTATGCTGAGTGCAGATGATTTATAAACAACCTGCAGTTTTAAGATAAAATTTAATATTCAAAGTTAAAAGTTAATTCTTTCTTTTCTTTTGACAATTATATATATTTACAATATGATATGATATGATAGTTTTATTCTTTAAAACTTTTAACACACTTAATATATTTTCATCATAGGCTATCCTATCAATAATCCCTTATATAGATCTTTGGGGTGGATCTTTAATTAAGCAAGGAGCAATCTCTTTATAATTTTTATCATGTATAATGACTGTGTAGGCCCTGATTTAGACTCATATAATCGATATTCGCATATTGTAATATTATGACATGATTATTTGCGTTTTATTTATATATCGATTTAAATTTAAGACCAAATAATATTTATTATATTTAGCATTGCTGGGTTGTCTAACTTCATGTCTATTTGATTGCATTTCATCAGCAGGTGTATATCCCTGCTTTGGAATATAGAATAGCTAGGTCCCTTTTTTGAATATGATTCACACAAACATGGGAATATTACTTTCTATTTCAGACCCAGTGGATCTTTGTTTGTATCTACAATTGGGCAATGGATTATTCCTGCCTGTTTGTGAGAGTTATTAATGATTATGGGGAAGATGCTCATTCCTTCCTATGAATGGCCTCATAAAGGTGAGCATATTTCAGTCTACCTTGTCATTAGACTGTTTATTACTGTAGAATGCTAGTACTACCTTCCTTTTTTATGCAAGTTTAAGCCTGATATTTAGGCATTGGTGGGTTGTGATCATGAGAATTAAGTGATTATCTATTTTAATCATATTTATTAGAGAATTATCTTTCATTTAAAGCTGTTTTACTTAGAATCATATACCTGCTAAAGGGATATCTGCCCTAGAAATCATCAAATCTACCATCCCAAATATTTATTTGTTTATTGAAATTCTTTGTATCTATGCAATCATGAATTATGTGTTATGCAGTCTCTTATATATATTGTAAACGGACCACCATACAACCCCTTTATTACCTCGGTTGTAACAATTTCCTGATGAGCATGTTGCAGGAAGGAACTATCAATTGGCATTCCCCAATGCAGATGTTAACCCCCCATACAACAATATAACCTGCTCATCAGAGGATGTAGCACCATAGAGGCTAGACGCATCTAGACATTTCTATGTTTGGTTTTCCAAACAGCGTGACTAGAGTTCCATCTCACTACAACCTGACTTACTTAGGTCTAGTTATGCCAGACATAGCTCAGGAGGCATGAGATTCTCATGAACAAGTGCACTGAATGATGAGTGATGCAATAAAATATAATATAATTGAACAACTGGACAACTAAAATTAATTTTAAGTAACAATAATTTTATTTAATAACAGGTTTAAATAAATATCCATCAAACAAAATATTTGCAATTAAGCAGGTATGATTTATACCACATTTCATTATTTTGAGAATTGTTACAGGTAGGTAAACATGTAATCTCGGCCATTCTAGGTTTGTGGAGCATTTATAATTTAGTCAAACCTAAATGTATGTCCATACACATAAACTTTATTATTTTATTTAAATATAAGTAATATGCAGTTAAGCATTTGTGATTTACATTTAATTATGCTAGCCTGAATATTTATTTGGTCTGCTGCAAACGCATATTTTTATACATAAATTCATTAGCAGTTTCATTTATAATTTGAAATATAGAACACAATTAACGTTTTCGTATTTCTCCATTATTTTTTTTCTTTTATTAAAAATTTTATCATAGCATTAATAATTTGAATTGCTACTATTTTTTAATTCTTACCTTATTACTTGTTGTTCTCTTTCAATACCAATGGGGGCTTAACAAATGGCACAGTAGACAGGATGGAGCTTATTTCATGATTGTGGATGGAGAGAAAATAAATTGTTTCTTCATGGTTAAGTGTTGATTTTTCAGTTTTGCTTTACTTAGTAAAACTGATAAAAATAAACACTCTCTGATAATCCAAATTTTCCAAATATTTTGTACTTTCTCTGCTTGTTTTATCCAATATGACTTCTAAAAAAGAAAAACTACTTAAATGATAATAATAAAAACTATTCTCTCTGTTTCTTAATCCAAATTATTCAACCTATTTATACTTTCTGCTTATCAGAATGGATTCTCTTTACATGATGACTGCTTCATTTGGTGTTGGTGGTATGTTTTTGTCCACATTCATGCCATTTCCCCCAGCTCATTGACTATTTTTTTTTGGCGGTAGAAGACAATTTTTTTTAATTATCTGGCTATGTGTTTTCAACTTCCAATTTATTAAGACTGCCTTAAGCTATTATCACATTTTATCTGACAACATTATTCCAAAAATTGAAAATGTAATATTTTTAATAAATGCAGCTTTAAATAATTACGAGTGATATATTTAAATTATATTGTAATTTAAATCTATAAAATCAATAATGATTTATCTTTATTATTTTCTTTTCTCAATTATAGAAAATAATGATTTTCTTGTAACATCATAAACTAACTTTTTTGCTATATTTTTCTAGAAAAAATATAAGATCGACTTTTTTATACATCTGCTGTTTTTTTAAGGTGGGAGGGTAAAATAGTTTTTAGAATACATACACATGTGAAACAGTGTGATTGTTTCAATATATATATATATATATATATATATATATATAAATCTGAAACAGTGTGATTGTTTCAATATATATATATATATATATATATATAGTTTCTGAAATCTTAACTCTTCACTGAGGTGAGCCATAAACTCTAAACCAATTGGTCTGGAGATGAGGATTTTCTGATAGAGATTTTGAACTCTTTCTCTGTTAGTACTTATAATTAAAGCTTGTTTTGAAGCTAGTGATAAACTCCAACTAGTCAATATATATATGTATATATTAATTAGTGATTAGGTGTCAAGAATTTCAAAGTGTAATATATATTACACTTTGAAATTCTTGACACCTAATCACTAATTAATGTATTTCCTCTTATTTTATAAGTCTAGCAACCAAATTAAGTGGTAGTCATTTCTTTTGTTTATTTATTTGTAACTTTAATATTAATAAAATGTTTGTATCTTATATATATTGAAACAGAAATGTTGTTTTACATATATAATTTGAAGTTCTCCTACCCCCCATCCAATTTAAAATTGCCAAAATAAACAGCAATTTAAAAGTTAATATTTTAAAATATTAAAAGGACTGATAAAATGTAGTATTTTGCAAAAGTTTAATATTTACAGATTATTGAAAAGAAGGCTGTAATAAACAATAATAAAAAAGATTGTCATGGTCATAAAGGATCAAGAGATGATTTTTCAAAAACATCAGATAAGAGTTATTAGAATTTGTTCCTGCTAAAAGTAGATGACCAATGAGGAAAGAAAATAAGACACAGCCCTTAGAAAAGGTCATGACCACCAATTGGTGCTAGATCTATCCAAAGACTGATAGATAAGAAAAGCATAAAGAGATAAATAGGGCAGTAGAGATTGATTAAAAAAAATTAACATATTGTTAGAAAGCATCAAGACTGTTACTAGTGGACTAGTGAAATCCAGATTATATGAATATTGACCCAACAAAACTTGGAGTATTGTGAGTAATAAAAGAAGTAATATATAACTGATAAAAAAATAAAGAAATAAGTGATTAAAGTATTATAACTTCAAATGTCTGGGTAATAAGGAAACAACTTCCGCCCCCTCTGTCACCAGTTCAAAAATGAGAGTCAAATAAAAACAAGGCCTATGCACTGATCGTTGACTCATTAAGCTCTCAGAACATCCCTTATTAATTTGAAAATTTATGGAGAACTTCCAACAGATGAAGGTTCAGGTGAGGCAATTTATACACCTTTATAATACTTAAAAGATATTTTATAAATTGTATTTATTAAGTTAAATTATAAAATAATGAAATGTTATTTTTTAAATTGATTGATTGTGAGTAATACAAAAAGAAAATATATTTAAAATGGAATGCATTGGAGTAATAAGTTAATTAAAAATATTTTGTAACATGCATTTATTAAAATAATTCATGATTTAATGAACTGTCATTTTCTGAATATATTGATTATAAAATGATGCAAAAGTAAACGTATTTATTCTGAGTGACATTTATTATTTTACAAAAATGGTTTGATAGAATAAATTACATCTGGATCCACATGTACATAAATTAAGGAAATGTTTGTATAAATGAGTAAGAAATTATAGATTAAAATTGATATATTATAGACATGAATAATGTTGAATATGTACCTACATACCTGAATAAATGGTAAATGTGAATTAAGAAATAATATTAAAATACTTCCAAATAATGAATAAGTGGTTCAAACCCACACCTATATAATATATTAAATAATAATAAAATGTGTCCAAATAATGACTTCAAACTGCACTGATATGATAAATAAATGGTTCAAACCCACACCTATATAATATCTTAAGTAATAATAAATCTCTTTTAAACAATGACTTCAAACTGCATCCATATGATGAATAAGTGATTCAAACCCAAACCTATATAATATACTAATCTCTTCCAAATAATGATGTCAAACTGCATTGATATTATAAATAAGTGATTCAAACCCATACCTATATAATATAGTAAGTAATAATAAATCTCTTCCAAATAATGACTGCAAACTGCATTGAGATGATTCAAAAGTGGTTCAAACCCACACCTATATAATATGTTAAATAATAATAAATATCTTCCAAATAATGGTTCAAACCCACACTTGTATGATATAGTAAATAAAACAAATACTTCAAGATACCTGGATTAAACAAATATTTCTAGATACCTGTATTAAAGTAAATACTTCATGATATATGGATTAGAAAAAATAATTTAAGATACCTGGATAAGTTAATTACTTGTATACACATGAATACATATCAGTGCAGATGAAAGAGCTTCAAACCAAGAAGGACAATTCCCACTCAGGGATGATCAGAAAAACATTTATAATGTGCACATGAATATGAAGACACCCTGTATACAGACTGACAGCAAACATTTTCTTCTTCTTCTTTAAGAACTTTATGTATAATATTATTATTAAATAAAATTATTGTTTCAAAATAAATAATACCTTTTGTCGATTTCATTTGCATCATTCATCCATTTATGCATTAGTTCACAGGAATCTCATGTCACCTGAGCTATGTCTGGAATAACTTGGCATGGGTAAGTAAGGTTGTAGTGAGATGGATCTCTAGTGGCACTGTTTGGAAAACCAAATAGAGAAATTGTTTCCAGTTTCTATGGTGCTACATCATCTGATGAGCAGAAAATATTGTTGTAGAAGTGGTGAAATCAGCATTGGGAAATGCCAATCGATAGTTCCTTCCTGCAATATGCTCATCAGGAAATAAAACCAAAAAGCATTGGGTGTCTTATTTTGCTACAATTAAATCATATAGTTGTAATCTAATTTTAAGAGTCTCTGCCTCTCCCTGATATCCAAGCCTAAAAAAATGAAGTAGTATGATGGTTGGAATGATTGTAGTGATTTAAATCACTCTGGTGGTGATTTATGTTGTTATCCATTCATCCATAGCATTACAATATATAATGAATGGAGACACTTGACAAATTAAGCTGAAGTAAATATATATATATATATATATATATATATATATATATATACTTACTTATATTAAGTCAGCTATATATATATATATATATATATATATATATATATATATATAAGGAGGTACTTAATGTGTGGAGTTATCACTTTAAAATTTACTCACTCAGAAAGCATTCAACCTAAACAATAGATAATAAAAGCTGTTTTAGGTAGTATCCTTTCTAACTGAGTAACATCACATTTTAAATATTTCCATCTAAAATGTCCACTAAAATATATCTATGTAATAATATTATAATTTGATGATTTTTTCAAAGCAATATACATAATCATATAATTGAATATTTATAAATTCAGAAATCAAATATATTTTTAAAAATTTATTCACTTAAAAGTGCTTGCAACTATCCTCATAGTCTTTGTCAACTAAAACTTTGAAAGGCTAACCTCCTTACAATTCTATGATCTTAACATTTGCTGCCTTCCTGTTAATTAAGTCATGTTTGTATTTGTATATTAGCATAGATTCCTTTATTTTTATTTTGTTATTTTTTTTCAATTTACAATATTTTAACGTTGTTGTAATTGAAGTTAAAACCATAAATACCTGAATTAATATAGATGTGAAAAATGGATGCTGAAACATTATTATCTACTTTGCAATTTTGATTCAATTTCTGAATTCTTTTCAATAACAGCAGTGCTCTTAGTTTTTTTTCTTCCAATGTATATCTCGATTTACCTATATATTCACTATCACACCTACATATCCATTTATAAATCATACAATTTTTATTTATAAATAAGGTTTTATCTTTAGAATTATTTATTAATTTATTTAATGTAGGAGGTGTGTAAAATGCAATATCATATATACCTTTATAAATCTTCCTTATAAAATTTACTTGATCATTCGAAATATATGATATTGATATTCATATATTTTATTAACAGGAGAATCAATATTATTAAATTTTTTATTCTTATATCTTATATTATAATATCTAATAACCATTATATAAATGATTATAATTGTAACCAACATTTAACAGTTCATTCAAATATATTTCAACATTTTTGCCTTTATCTGATGAATATTTGCAAAGACTATTAATTCTAAATAAGATAAACTTTAAACCTGCCATTTTATGTAACATTGGCACTCTTGATTTGCATGGAATATAACCTCTTTTTATTATTCGTTTAATGATCATACAGTAATCCAGCATACAGATTTTTAGTTATTTTAATAAAAAATTATGGCCATCAATATCATATATTTCGAATGATCAATAATGATAATAATTTTACATTAATTCTAAACATTAAGATTAATAAGATGAATCCATTCTCTTCATTGTTGTCCATGAATTTAAAAAGTTATATATATATATATATATAATTACCTAGACAGAAAATATTAAATACAGAAAATCCACACATTTTTTTTATTTTTAAAATATTACAATATTTTAAATAAACTTTACATCTAAACTAAATGTTAATTCATATTGCTCCTTAATTAAAATAATTAATAACAAGAAATAATAAAAAAACTATGACAATATTCTTGATTTTCTTACTTGCTGTTAAGTTTGAGAGAGTGAGAGTGATTGCTATGACTATTTGAAATTCATTTAACTTTTTTTTTTCCTTCTACCGCCCTCTGAACAATGCCTTACTCTTCACTCCATACAGCTAATCACAAGAGGTTGCAGCAAGTAACTTGTGTTCATCTTTTCATGATAGCAATTTTTTTAATAAAACTCATTTGGTTTATCAAAGAGGACAAAAAATTTATAAACAATCACAATAAAGATTATATTACGATATTTTTTTCATATTTAAAAGTTTGTTTATTTATCCAATTGTTAATTAATTAGAATAGTTCATTTTAAAATATTATAAAATATTTCCTTTTTTTAGACATCTATCAAATTTTATATAAAAGTATTATACATCATTTTTAGCTTTTCAACAAATAACTATCTTCCTTTAAAATTATTTTCTATGTATATGCATCCAGTTGATAATAACTTTAATTTAAACTTTTTCTTTCATGTGCATATATTTCAATTGTTAATCACTTTTCGTAAATAGTTATTTTAATTTTAAAATTATTTTTTACATGTACACATTCAATTTAATGACTTGTAAGATTTACATTATTTTAAACATTTAAACAATATTCTCCTAGGAATTAATAAACATTAAAAATACCATTTATAGACAACTTATTATTCAGAATAATAATAAAAATCTTTTTATATTAGCTAATATGCATTTTATTTTCATTTGCAGAGCGCTTGTAATAAATTTCATATTCATTCAGTCTCTTTAAAAATAGCAGATATATATTATAAATGATACATTTGTAGATAATACGTAGTAGAATAGTAAATATAAAGTCCATTCTCTCACATTGGTTAGTTTGCACAAATTTTTCTTCTCCTAAATGGAATGTAAATTTTAAATAGGTTTTTAATGATTCTACTTAAGTAAAAATAGGAATAACATTCCCATAATATTTTATACTTACGAGAATTAATCATTAACCTAAAATGAAATTGTCCTTTCACCACAACCATACAAATATAATTAATAATTTCTTACATCTTGCACATTACACAAACAAATGAAGTTCACTATTATGGGAATTATCAAACATAGTGCTGGTTTGCATAACAAACAAGTTGTAACTTATTAGAAGGTGAAGTAAAAACAAGTATTTTATTTTATTATTATCAACAATTTTTTACAATTCCTAAATGTGATTATCTTATCTACATGGCTCCATCTTTGGCATCTTCTCCTGGTTATTGATATTATGGTGGATATCTCATTGTTGTCTACAGTAATTATCAAGATTTCATTAAGCTTCATATGAGTTCATTAATATAGAATACTAAGTTTTATGACACCTTGGTAAAATGAATTAAATTAACTTTTTAATATTATATTTCTTTTTTAAAATATAATTTAAACACTTTTTTAGACAGAAAAAATATTTAAAAAAAATTATAATTTTTTACTTCATTAGAAAGAACAATTGATTTATGAATTATAATTAACAAAGAACTATAACAATCATTAATAGCTACTAATAACTGACCACCCTTATTTATAGCTTTTTTAAATCACTTTCTGGTTGGCTACTTTGATTTGGTCAGACGAGATAATTTACATATAAATTAATTTATGTCTGGTTTTTATTTTTTCTTCTTAAAATAATATATTAAATTTAATTTTTATATTAAATAATTTTTATTTAATACTTAATTCAAATATAATACTAAAATATATTTTATAAGTAAAATTATCTTTATTAACATGAATTTTAAAATATTATTATAAAAACATGTTTAACACTAGGTTTACTACATTTTCAATAAAATCTAAAATTGCAACATTTTTTAAATATAATTACTAAATTATTTGTAACAACCAGGAAGTAAAATAGCATAATTTATTTACAGCATGTGAACAAAGATGAGCATACCCATTGTAGACTTTATGACATTATTAATATTTTATAATAATTAAATAATAATTATTTAAAATATTAACTGAGAATAAAATTTTATTTAAAATACATTAGAAAAACTTACTAAATATTAAATTTTATAGTTAAAATTGTTACTTTAACATTATATTCTTATTTTGCATATTTATTAACTAATACTAAACAATTGTTATAATATTATATTATTAAATTTATTACTATGTTTAAATATTATAACTTTAAAGTAGTTTAGATAAGATTTTAGTCAATTACATATAATATATTCACATACTTTATATACAAAATTAATACAGAATGATATTGATTGATAAGAATTTATTTTTATATATAAAACTGATTACACCTGGGACTCATTTTATGCAGATTTTTTTAAATGTGATTTTGAAGGTATGTGATTCATGTTTCTTCTTATTATATTTGTATGTGGTTTTCTTTTATGCAATAAAAATTATTAGATCAGAAGTCGAGCTCTGATAATGCACTATTACTTTAAATATTATAAATTTTGTTCACTCACATGTCATATTTGAAGTAATAGTGCATTATCGGAGTTCAACTTCCATCTAATAATTTCAATATTTTCAGTGCTTTATAATAGTACTGTAATAGATTTTATGCAATAAAGAGGTTTATAATTCACTTAAAATCAGGATTTCCCTATTTTATATGCACACATTAAATTTTACAAGATTATAATTTAAATATGTTCAAAAGTTATAGATGGCTACACTATGCATGTTGTTGTTTTTGCATTTTAAATCACATTCTGTTTTTGCTTTTTAAAAAAAGAGTGCATAATCAAATGTCCACAAGTTTATTTTTAATAAATGAGTAACAGTGGTGGGCAAATTAAATTTGACAATTAAAAATTAAAATCTGATTTTTAATTGTAATTAACAATTTAAAAATTACATAATGTGATCCAAAATTAATGTGAAACAAATGAAATTTGATTATTAAACAGAACTAAAAATAAAAAAAGTAAAGACAAAAATAAAAATTTAATTTTTAATTGTTAGTTTTAATTAAATTTTGTCCAACAGCGGTGAGTAAGTGTCTTTTTATTATCAAAAGTTTGACTTCTTATTTTTATTTTAAACTTTTAGTTTACCCTAATGGAGAGGAAATAACATCCAAGAAAATGAACTTCTTTGGAAACAAAAATTTTAATTTTAGATCACTTAGCAAAATGGAAAGAATCAACAGCAATTGGAAAACATTTTTGTTTGGATGAGTTTACTATAAGAGCAATTAAAAAAATGAAGTTTGCACTAGTTGTATTTCCTCTTGTGATCAATCTGATGTCTTACCAATTCACTAATGAACCTGCATATTGTCAAATAGCGATAATGATTAAAATTCTGTACATGTATAAAAAATGTAAAATACTGTAAATTACACATAAAAATATATTGATTTGAATAAAATTAAATACAATAGTTAATAAAATAAGTAAAAAAAGTTTGTCTTGTATCAATTTTTTCAAAATTTGAAATTTTTTATTAGTGATATTTTATTTCCCTATTTTTATACAAAATTTAAAGTAATTTTATATTGTTGCTTTGCTTTTATATGATTTTTGAAAATTACAATATGTATCCCCCATTTTTTGTGCAATTTCTTTTGTGCACATTTTCTAAGGAACCAATCTACTGCATAAAATGAGACCCAGGTGTATATTATAATCTTTTAATGGACTGTGGCAAATAGCATGGTCACAATATATATATATATATATATATATATATATATATATATATATATATATATATATATATATATATATATATATATATATATATATATATATATATATATATATATATATATATATATATATACAGTAAACACATGTAAACATTTTATTTATTAGTTTCAAACAACTTTATTGAACTATAACATTACAAAACAATACTTACTGCAATATACATAGGATAGAGTAAGGAAAGGCATGAGTTTTAAACAAAGAAAAATATGTGGGCTTCTGTGTAACAGAAGAAAATACAATCTTGAAAGCACCTTAACATTTTCTGACTGCTAATAGTATTTATATCTTTCTATGTACATCATTGTGTTAATGTCTTTTTTGCTTTTAAATATCTAATTATTTTATAATAGTGATCCAAGCAAAGTTGCATTAGTGACTATATGAGTGAATAAAATATTACTCAGTTAAATTTGTTATCCCTTATGCATCTAATATCCATTTTGTTGTTAAATGTATTAGGGTGTCATCTTGGGTTTAAACTGTACACAAATGTACATCTGGTACACCTTAATAAAAATAGTATAAATGTGAATACCTGAAATACCTTTTTTAAAAGTATTGAGAAGTGTATGTATGTTATCATTTTATTCTTAAATATTTTGGGGATACCACACCAGATATTCTTAACATGGGACACATGAATAGAAAACGTAATTGTGTTTTTGATTCACTCTGACATAGTTTGCATATGTCTTCAATGTTACAGTATTTTTTTATATCATAGAAATTAATGGTGGGCAGTGCTTCAAGATTTTCTTGTAGTTTCAAATCATAGTATTTTGGCTTTAATGTCCTGTATTTGAATTTTTTAGTCAACTGCTTATTGGTTATGTTTAAAAGGGGTTTGTTAATATGGGTATAATTTTGAAAATTATTTTTAAATATGGAAATATCATTGTACATGCTGACATAAGATTAAGTATTATTGAATTTGGGGAATTTTTTTATAGAATGTATGCCCAATTCATTTTGAGATAGAGGATGTAGAAAGTTACTTATCAATACTGATACTATTTTCTCCCTACAGCAACTTCCCTGCACATTGAGTAAATTTTAGATGTAAAAGTTTTTGTGTATACATAACCCATGTCATTATTAGAATATTGAAAAGGGCCATTTTAATATAGAGTGATGAATATGATTTGAAAAGTGATTTAATTATATTCTCAGCTTTATTCATTAGTTTTCCATACATCTGTGATTGCATTTCAGAGTTACTCAAATGGTAAAAAAATACCACAAACCAACCAGCTTTCCTTTGAAGTATTGCTCATGATGGCATAAAGTATATGGACTGGATTTTTTTGAATTGAACGTTAGTTTATGTTTGTCTGAGTAATTGTTTATTATTTATATTTGTATTTTTTTTAGTTGGAAGAAATATTATGTTATCCATGTATACAATGTATGAAACATTTATCTTCACCAGGTATAAATATTCTAATCACATGTAAACACTTAACTTCTAAAATTATTCCCATTAAAAAGAAATCTATATTTTTATGATTTAATATCTTTATTATAATATTGCTCAATATTACTACAATAATACATCATTTTTATCTTTAAGCAATTTTCTTTTTCTAATTTAGATGAAGCAGAAGCCTACTTTAGATATCTACTTATCTTTTACATAGGTGCTGTAAGAAAATCTATATATTTATATAAAAGATAATAATGCTTAAGAAGCTCAAAAGGAGAAATTGTATTACAGTAATCTGTTTAATAACTCATTGAAAATCTATATTACTGAATATTATTCATTCATATTGTAATGAAAAGGTTTATGATGCTAAGCTCTTATTTAAGAATCCCATGCATTTGGGCAGTAACTGTAATGGACTGCATCTATGCATGAGAAAATAATAATAATAATTCTAATTTATCATCAATAAAATATGGCCCAATCATTGGTTGACATCTATAATGGTACCTATTTGGCTAGATAAAGGCAAAGTATGCATAAATACCAAAGAATGTTAAAAAGAGACCTTAACTGACTTACTCTTGGGGTTTAACATGGCTAGGGAGACTTGATTATCCACTAAAATATAAATTTTAAGCAAAGGGAATTTTATTGAATCCAACCTATATTTGCAGATGGAGAATTATATGCAATACAATATATTAACTCATTGTGATTTATGCATGTAATGATAAATTTGAATATTTACAAAACACAAAAAATATCATATAAATAAATTCTCAATCTCAAACATTATATAATGTCCCTTGTACTGAAAAGAAAAAAAAAGTGTTAAATTTTAAATAAATCACAGTCAATTTATATAGAACAAATGGTGTATCCTTTATTTTGATTATGATTTAATTTACTTTACAGATGGCACTAGTAATATTCAAACAACATACACTATTTGTTTCTTTTCTAAAGTTTCATTTTACTTCAATATCATTCACATTCACACTGTTTGTAAACAATAGGCATAAATTGCTTTTTGTATTTCAATAAGAGCCATCTTCCAATATAACATAAAGAAAGATGCAATAATAGACAAATAATGAAGATTATACTTGTTTTTAAAATAGTACACGTTCATATTTAAAGATATATTCTTTAAGGACAGATCACTTAACTTTTACACAAAACCATCAACACTCTCTTCATACCATGCTCAATATCTATATACCCCATTTTCTATTAAAACTATACTTCTCTTTCAAAATACAAAAGCTAACCTCTTAGATTAATCATTTACAACAGGGTTTCTCTTATGGTCCAAAAGACTTAATATCTTCTATTATGTCACCACTAATTCTGAGGACTTAATCACTAGATTACACTACTTTTAATATATTAAACTTCGGTGAATAAGAACAACTACTAATCTCACGTATGAAGAAATATGCACAAGTAATATATATATATATATATATATATATATATATATATATATATATATATATATATATATATATATAATATTGGTACAATATATATATATATATATATATATATATTGTACCAATATTGAATATTCACACATAATAATTTTAATTTAAAAAATTATTAAAATAATCTTTCATAAAAGAAAAACGTAAAATTAAATGTTGAAGAGTTTATTACAGTTTGTTTTCAAAAAAGATAAGAGTAAAATAGTTTTCTATCATTAGTTTTTGAAATAAAAGTTAGAAAATAATTGATTAAAAAAGGGGAGGGGGAGTTTTGGTGAGAAAAGTTAAACTAAAAGTTTTATAAATGAAAATAGAGTTTATTATTATTAGTCGAAATATAATTTAAAGTTTAAAAAATACAAATCTCTTTCTATTCGAATTAACAACAAAGTAATCTTAAAACCAGTTATATATGTGTGTATACATGTGCGATTGTAAATAAATAAAAATATATGTTTAATACATATTAAAATGAAATAAAATAACATTATCATTAAAAACAGAGTGATGGCTATTAATTAAAATATAAAACAACAGGATTAAAAAGCTTGTCTCCAAAGGATTAGCTACTAATTAAAATTATATAAAACAACATGTTTGCATGGCTATTACTAACTAAACGACCTTCCAAAACACGTAAAAGGATTATCAAAGGAATTTCGACAACAGATATTGCCGGAGGATATTACAAGGACAACTCATCGCAGGTATAAATAGATTTTTTTTATTGGACAATTAATTGAGTCAGTTAATTACATTAGTGAGGATAATTGTTTCAGTTCAGATAACAGTTCAGTTTATTATGTATCCAGAAACAAAAATGCAGTGCTGAGCAGCTTTTGGAAACATAAGTCTCTCTAGCCTGAAGTCCGATGAAAACAGCCAACCTACCCGATCTTAAATAATGTCTGTGTAACAGCTTGGAAATCTCCATGAATGTCTAATGTCTCCAATAATAATAAAAGTGAATAATAATTAAACTCCTCAAGAAAATGTCCCAGCTGGCTGGAAATAATCTCACCTAAAGCAGTAACTAAAGTATACAACATTCTACATCCACATTCAAAATCCTAGGTAATAATATTTTATATTCTTATTTCTATAATATCCATTGCATTAATTTGTAAAGCCTCCAGAGACAAGTAATTTTAACTCTATAAGCATGCATAAAATGAACTATTGATGTGCTTGTTATGATTTTATAAACGTCAAATATTATTTATGCTATCTCATAAGAGATATATTATAGTGTGTTAATTTAAAATGTGCATGTGTTATATTAGATTTATAAAATGTTTAAAATTAGTAAATGTTAATTAAAATAAATGGTCTTTGAACTTAAAATTATTTGCGGTCAATTCTTTTTATCAATTCATTTTGCCAATTCTTTTTCATCAATTCTTTTATGAATTCTTTTCACCACTAAATAATTATGTATAATATTTTAGTGATTACAAGGAGCTGAGCTAGTATATGGGTAAAACTTAGGTGTTGAGTTATTGGCCATTGTTCAAAGTGCATTATTTATTCTTTCTGAATAAATAACTGACGCCTGTGTTTACACAAAACAAAAAAGTGCTTTGAACTAGGTGTTGAACTCAACAGTTGAGAAGAAGTTATGTCCTGTAAATGTAATGCTAGTTATATACTATATAGCTATTGTTTGGACATACATACTTTCTGAGTATGTTCTTCTCTGCCTAAGAGTCTGGTGTTTTGATCGACCCATATTTGAACCCAGTACAAATGGCGTGACCAATGTGGGTCAAACCTGATATAAATGGCAGTTAACTAAATACTTTGTTTCTTGTTTAAAAATTTTTTTTATACAAAAGCTAAATACATATGTGAAAGTGTTTTAATTTTAAAAACAAAGAATTGACCGAAAACTTTTTTCTTTAAATGAAAAGAGATTTATGCTATTTACGTTAGTTAAAATAAATCATTCTGTTAAATCAGACAATTAGATGTTTGGGTGGAGTTAAAGCATTAAGATCAGGTAGAGGAAATGAACAAAGGGGGTGGAGTCAGCACGTGTTTCTATCTTAGTAAGAAAAATAAATAAATAAGTCATATATTAAATTTAGTTTAACGTAAGTGCTAGTTTGAAAAAATATATATATATATATATATGGTTTCAAAATGGTAAAAGATATAGAGCTGGAGGGATTAATAAAAAGAGTAGAGGCATTAGAAAGGGAACATGAGAATGAAAAAATATGGGTGCACATACATAAAAGGGAGCCAAAAGAAAGCCCGATATATTTAAAAAATCCACAGTTAGTGAAAAAGGAAGATATATCTGAGATGCAGATGATGATGAAAATGATAAAGAATTTGATGCAAAATTTTGAGCAAAGTCAGCAAGACCTCAAAGAAAAATTGTGTCAGAAATTTAAACAAAGCCAATTAGAACTCAAAGCAGAATTGAAGGAAGAAATTAGTCCAGTTAAAGGAGAAATTAAGGAACTCAGAGCAGAAGTAAGAGAAATAAGATGTGAGATAACAGGAAAGGTAAAAGAAAGTCAAGAGATTGTAGAAGTAGATTTTGTCAAAGAAAATAAGGAAGTTGAGGTCATAAAAGAGAGAAATTGAATTAGAATCAGGTAGCATTGTGACAGATAAGGTAGAAACTAATGTAGAACAAGAAATAGAAGAGAGATGTAAGTTCAAGGTAGAAGATAGCGTAAAAAAGTTTTTACACAGAATTAAAAACAAAATGTTTAAAGTAAACGGCCTTGTCCGTAGATTTAAAAATAGATTTAAAACAAACAGAAAGTGTAAGAAAAATATTCATGGTTAGGAAAAATATGGAGATCTGTGAAGCTTAAAGGCTTTCTAATTTACAAGGAAAAATAGAATGAAAAGAGAAAGAGATAAAGTAATAAATTATAAAAGTGGAATAGATAAAAGAGGAAAGTTAGTTTATATTATAGAGTTAGTATGTAGAAAAAAGGAACCACCTGACATAGTTTAAAAGTTAGTTAAGGGTATAATATTAAAGTAAATGAAAATAATAAGAACCAGAAATGGACTGTAAGTTTAATATAATTATTTTGATGTAGGTAAAAAGACTGAATTAGAATTTTGCTATTTAAAATGATGGATTGTTTTGTCAAATAATAATAATGGAGGCTTCGTAAAATAAAAGATTTTGTGTTTCAACACACACACATATTAATTAAGGAAATGAGTGTAAATAAACAGTTCAAATAAATAAAAAATCAATAAAATCAAGTTAAATAAATGGGTCAAAATAAGGATTTAATAGTAAAGTTTGTAGGATTCAATAAATAAATAAGATAACAGAAATAAGCAGAAAGAAATCAAGTTAAGCAAATAAGTGTAATATATCTGTAGTAAATAATAATAAATAATGAATCATAATAAAGTAAAACAGTTATTTTTTCTGAGTACACGCACATTAAAATCAAATAGTTTGAATATACGCAGGTTAATAAAAGGAAATAAATAAATGGTTTAAAGTAATCAAGTCCAATAAAATCTTTGTATAATAATAAAGAGCAACAAAATAAAACAGTTTTTTGAATATAAGCATGTAAATAAAGAAGTTAAAGTATTGGTTTAAAGATAATATTATAAGATTAATGTAAATAAATATTTAGAATAATGATTGTAAGGGTTTGAAAATAATATTGTAGGATTAGTGATAAATAATATAAACAATCTAAGTTGTATTAAGAGTGTAATGATTCAAAATTAAAGAGAATGAGGGTAGTATAGAAATGTTTTACTTAAAGATATGTTTAAAGCTGTCAACAGGATAAATTTTAGTACCCGTAACAGATTGGCAGGGATCATTCCTCTTTTAAAATGTGCATTGGGGACATTCCAGCATAAGCTGCAAGTCACTTTTCAGGGGAGAATCACCATATCTCATACCTCATTTTCCAAAGTGTAAGTCAGAAATGGACAGTTGAAAATTTCTGCCATTTGCAGCGACCTCTTCTTAGTCAAAGTCCAATCAAGAGAATCAGCAATCATTTTCCAAAGCATAAGTCAAAAATTGACAGTTGAAAATTCCTGCCATTCACAGCAACCTTTTCTTAGTCAAAGTCTGATCAAGAGAATAGGCAGCCGAAGCTTCATTTTTCATAGTGTACATCGGTATAAGACAGGGAATCTGCATCCACATCATTTCTAAAAGATCCCTGTGCCACAAAATTAGTTTGTCCTTGTGGCCAATATCCAGGACTCAGAACATTGTAAGCAATGTTGCCAGCATAGAAAGGAGTAAAGCATAATTGAGATTGCCCTTAGTATGAAAAGTAATATATATTAAAAAGCAAACTTAGAAAATAATAAATTAAGAATTAAAGTTGTCAGAGATAAAATGGTCAAAAATGACACATTTTATTCTCAAACGGAGACAGTGTAATGTACCAATATTGAATATTGGCACATAATAATTTTATTTTAAAAAATTATTAAAATAATATTTCGTAAAAGAAAAACATAAAATTAAATGTTGAAGAGTTTATTACAGTTTGTTTTCGAAACAGATAAGAGTCAAATAGCTTTCCATCATTAGTTTTTGAAATAAAAGTTAGAAAATAATTGATTAAAAGAGGGGAGGGTGAGTTTTGGTTAGAAAATTTAAACTAAAAGTTTTATAAAAGGAAGTAGAGTTTATTATTAGTTGAAATATAATTTAAAGTTTAAAAAATACAAATCTCTTTTCATTCGAATTAAAAAAAAAGTAATCTTAAAACCAGTTATGTATGCACATATATATGTGTGATTCTAGATAAATAAAAATGTATGCGTAATAAATATTAAAATGAAATAAAAAAAGATTATCATTAAAAACACAGTGATGGCTATTAATTAAAATATAAAACAACAGGATTAAAAAGCTTGTCTCTAAAGGATTATCTACTAATTAAAATTATATAAAACAACATGTTTGCATGGCTATTATTAACTAAATGATCTTTCAAAACACATTGTCAAAAGATTATCAAAGGAATTTCGACAACAGATATTGCCGGAGGATATTACAAGGACAACAAGTCGTGGGTATAAATAGACCTTTTTTTATCGGACAATTAATTGAGTCAGTTAATTGCATCAGTGAGAACAATTGTTTCAGTTCAGATAACAGTTCAGTTTATTATGTATCCAGAAACAAAAATGCAATGCTGAGCAGCTTTTGGAAACATACATCTCTCTAGCCTGAAGTCTGATGAAAACAGCCAATATACCCGATCTTAAATAATGTCTGTGTAACAGCTTGGAAATCCTCTTCAATATCTAATTGTCTCCAATAATAATATAAGTGAATAATAATCAAACTCATCAAGGAAATCTCCCAGCTGGCTAGAAATATTCTCACCTAAAGCAGTAACCAAAAATAACAACGCTCTACATCCACATTTAAAATCCTAGGTAATAATATTTCATATTCTTATTTCTATAATAGACATTACATTAATTCATAAAGCCTCCAGAAACAAGTAATTTGAACTACATAAGCGTGCATAAAATGAACTATTGATGTGCGTGTTTATGAATGCTATATGATTTTATAAACATCAAATATTATTTATACTTTCTCATAAGAGATATATTATAGTGTGTTAATTTAAAATGTGCATGTGGTATATTAGATTTATAAAATGTTTAAAATTAGTAAATGTTAATTAAAATAAATGGTCTTTGAACTTAAACTTTATTTTTCAGTCAATTCTTTTTATCAATTCCTTTTGCCAATTCTTTTTCATCAATTCTTTTATGAATTCTTTTCACCACTAATCAATTATGTATAATCTGTTAGTGATTACAAGAGCTGAGCTAGTCTATGGGTATAACTAAGGTATTGAGTTAGTGGCCATTGTTCAAAGTGCGTTGTTTATTCTTTCTGAATAAATAGCTGGCACCCATGTTTACACAAAACAAAAAAATGCTTTGAACTTGATGTTGAACTCAACAGTCGAGAAGAAGTTATGTCCTGGAAATGTAACACTAGTTATATACTGTATAGCTATTGTTTGGACATACATACTTTCCGAGTATGTTTTTTTCTGCCTAAGAGTCCAGTGTTTCGATCATCCCATATTCAAACCTGGTACAATATATATGAACCTACAAAATATGTCTTTTATATATGCAAACTGTGAAAATCTTCATACCAACATATTGAAGTAGTCGGATCTGAGTTCGATCCTAGCTTCATGACATCTAGCCATAAGCCCACTTCAAACCCTAATACTAACCTTAAATTTCCAATGCAATGGGGCTTTATATGTTCAATCCATGCTAATTCCCATAAAGACTAACTTATTTCATAAATGTGTATTCAGATAATTAGTTTCAGATTTAAATTGATCAATTCTATTAATAAATTCATGATAGAATTATTCATGAATTTATATATTATAACTGCATGGATTGTGTGTATATATTTGTAAATATTTAAATGTATATAATTGTTTAAAAGTTTCATTGCGTCGGGAATGTTTGATGTTATTTTTAAATAATTTGTTAAAATTTTATTGATTAAAAGCTACATTCTTTCAATAAGCTTTCAGATTTTCTCTTTCCAAAAACAACAGTTAAAGTTTTATTAATTAGAAAAAAAGATAAGGATTTCCTAATTAAAATCATTTTCTGATTTTAAGAAATCATTTTCTAATTAGAAAATGAATTCAAGTTAATGAGTTTGAAAGCCTTATTGAAAGAATGTATCTAAAAACAACCAGTAAATCTAAAAACATTGATAATGAAAGAAGCACTAGCCTGAAGGCATCAGAGGATAGATATATAGCTCGGAAAAGTTTGGAAAAAAAAGAAAAGCCATCTTTGTTGTAGAGAAGTGCAATGAACTCTATGCATTTAAAAATCATAAGTTTAAATAGAGTTTCGATCATGGTGAAGGGCTAAAACATCAGGAAACTGGCTGCGGTTCCTAAAGTCCCCTGAAATCTTCAATGAAGCTGCTAAATTCTTTCCAGAGAAATCATGCTGCCAAAATAAAATAAAATGCTGTACAAGTAATCGAATGAATGCATGTCTACATTTTTTACCAACCTGGATGTGTAAAATAAGAACCAGTCCTGGAAGAAATGGGTAATATGTTTCCAAATGAACCTTAAACTTTCTGGCAAGTTTCGAACTTTACTTTACACTCCCTTTTAGAGCTTTTTTATTTTTTAAAGTAACAATCTTTATAAAACCTTTTATTCATGCTATTGTAAATTTACATCGTAGTTCTCTCAACCTCTAGTCTTTAAACTTTCTCTTTTTTTACTTGTCGGTTCATTTATTATATTACATGTATATTTGTGTAATTTATTAATGTTGTTATTTTAATTACATGCCAATAATCTTTCAACTCGATAAACTCTTTTGTTCTATTTGCCTTACGTAGAAAATATAATATTAAGTCTGATAATAATTCTCACCCATTAGAACTAGATTTATACAGTTCTATCAATCATCGAGTTGAAAGAAATTATTAAATGTTTGTTATTTTTATAGTAAATTATTAGCTCCGTTATTCACCTATGTCCCCAGCTCCTATCTAATTTACAAATGTTTATATATATATATATATATATATATATATATATATATATATATATATATATATATATATATATATATAAATGTTAAAATGTTTTTTTTTTCTAATATTCACCAATATTTATTTATTCATGTATAATCTAAAATGTTTTTGTAAAAAGGGTAGATAAAGAAATCAATTAAATACATTCTAATTCAGATTGGTTTCACTGACTATTAATATTTAGGAGGGGCACGATATTTGGGGCATGATGAATATAATTTTATAATGTGTTAAAATAGTTTTAGTTAAAAGCTCATTTGACTTTAATTAAATTGATCAAGTCATCACATAGAGCATTCTATCACTGGGTTTTATTTTTCAAATGGTGACTAGCAAGTCATTCTCTTCAACATTGCTGGTGTAGGGCTATCTTTCGTTTTGTTAGGCTTGTAAGTGATAATATTTCTGTTATTTTAATTTATAGAGGAAGAAAGTACTTCCTCCTCCACTCATGTTATATTTGGAACACCAAAGGCTCGTAGTTACGACTCGGCCTGGTTTTCCCGTGTTCCCATTTAGCTAAAGGGCATAAGACTTGTCAAGTACAAGCCGCCATACTACTTTTAAATCACTTCTCCTTAAAGGGCAGTAAGACTTGTGAAATGCAAGCCACCATAGGACTTAGATCATCGACCAGCTATTGTCTTTCAATTTCATTTTATAACTCATAATTTGTCAGCACCGTTGCCTCTATGTTCCTATAAAGCCCGCTCTAATGCTCATAATCCATGATGAAGTGATTTCAATTAAAGTCGAACAACTTTTCAGTTATTTCAAATTAAATAATTTTTCCAATAAAGATTGAAGTTATGCCCTAAAATACGTATCTTCCTCTTCGTGAATGGATATGTGAATGTGAAAATAAATATCACATTCTTTTGTATAAAATTAGAGTAATAAATTCCTTTACTAATGAATACTGTTATCTGCCTTTTATTTCTGGTTGGGAGCATAGACATAGACTTTCAAATATTGCATAATATTCATTGGCATATAATAAGGACTGCCACTCATATTATAATTATAAACTTTGTTTAAGGACTAGAATTAATTAATTTAATTTTTATTTAAAATTCAAACAAAACTAATTATTATTATTAAATATTTTCTAAACACACTTGGTTTTTTAGTTCTTAATTCTTTTATAATCATTTTAATGTTAATACTCGCTCTCTGTGTTGGCAACCCAAACTTATACATATGATTCGATTTAAAATTATCTTTAGTTAATTAATTATCCGATATTAGTGTCAGTTCAGGTGTCTCTAAAACTCACCAACCATTGAGCTAGTTTCTTGGCACATAACACTGTGTCGTAGATTTAGATTTCTACTAATCTGAGCTGGTGAGTTGGGTTTGAAATCAGTTTGAACTGACTGAGTTTGAATCCGACTTGCAGTTTAGGGGGTTGGTTTTTAGTCTGGTCCATGGTTATGTTTTTGGTGTTCAATGTGGGGCCCGATTTAATAAACCCCACACATACCCTGGAGATAGTAATTATGATCTTAGTTACTCAGTCAATTGAGATCTCAATAAATTAAATGTTTCTGTAGAGTGATATTTCAAAGAGTGTTATATATATTTAAGAGAGAAGTTATGAGATTTATATTGCATAACTGAGATGATTTAATAAATTAAAATGTCATTTTGTAATTTTCTTCCTTATAATTAAATGTTTTCGAGATTATTTTTTAAATGTTCTTCAGTAAAAGATTCATTAGTTAAAATAATTATTCAAAGAAAAGTAATAAGATAGAATATATATATATATATATATATAAATTAGTTATACATGTACTATATCAGTATATATACTATACATTTGTTTATACGCGTTCATGACAGTAGGAAAATTATCGTTAGAAAAGTAGTAAGAGCAGATCAAAGCAAGGGGTAAAATTAAATGAAATGTTTTTCTGTGTCAAAATTAATTATATTCATCTCAGTTGTTATGATTTAAAATATCCAATATGATATCATGTTAAAAGTTTTAAATTTCAAAATATTGCTTGCTATCACATATATTAAATGTTCGTTCCTTATTCTTAGTAGCCTCAAAGTAGGCAAAGACCTACTAACTGGGAACTATCTGTCAAGCGGTCTGATGCAGTGTGACATTATGCTTTAATGACAATAATTTTTAGAGAAATTTAAGGTTAGTTCTAGGGTATGAAGTGGGCTTATGGCTAGATGTCATGAAGCTAGGATCAAACTTAGATCTGACTGCTTCAATATATATATATATATATATATTGAAGCATACTGAGCTACCTTTCCATATATATATGTAGATAACTATAACTATATATATATATATATATATATAAGTTATCTACATACTGAGCTACCTTTCCAATATATTTTATGATGAAGCTATAAATTATTTACTGAAGAAAAATATTAATTACTAATATTAAATATTAAACACTAATACAATATGTTGTGAATATAACTATAAATGATGCCCATGAGAAGAAATGATAAATTTATTACATATTACATATATAGTGTATGTATAAATCACATGTAAATTAAAACAATAAGAGAATGTTTGACAAATGATATCTAGCATATTATTATTTCCATTGATGAATCAAAATTTAAAATAAATTTACTTATATAAAGTATGCATATAATGCATATGAATTAAAGTAACAGAAAATTTTAGTAATAAATGATATATAACATCTCATCTTTTATATTGGTGAGTTAAAATTTAAACCAATTTACTTATATAACGTACATGAATTAAAATAACAACAGAAAATTTTAATAATAAATGATATTTATTATCAGATAATTAATATTGATTGACGAGTAAAACTTAAAATCAATTGTATACATAAAAAATGATCAAATTAATTATCATTTAATATTTTTTTTTTTTATTTTAAAAGTTGACACTTATCTGATGCATCTTTATTCATTCTGGGGTTCGTTGAATCAATATGTATGCCAATTTTAAGTGATGAATGCATGAATTTGAGAACCATTTACAGTTGACTTTTTTGATATATTTTTGTCCTAGTTAGGCAGAGATGGATCAATTGGATGTAACATTATGATTTCAAAGTTTAAGTAATCTTTATGTTGATTTACTGGATAAGAATAGCTGTTTGTTTTCAGGTTGATCTTTATTCAAATACATGCATGTTAATAATTTGACACTCTTTCAATGGATGGTAATTATTGGATAAGATATAGCAGAGTGAACTAAATTCCCTAGACCATGGCTTTCTATTTACTCTGCTAATTTTTAATGAAACCAAACCAAATAGAGTTTTGTGATTATGCTAATATATATATATATATATATAATATTATAAATCGATGTCTGTATTTCTTCAAAATAATATACGCAAATTTATAAATAAATATTTAAAAATACAATATTTAAAAGCTTATAAAAAATATATGTATAACCGTCACTTAGGAGCGCTTTCAACCAACTTGTGGCTTTGTCAACTATCACGTTTAAAATGTCAGCTTTCCCATAATTCTATAATGTCAACTTTTCCATAATTCTGTGATCTTAATGTTTGCTGCTTGCCTATTAACCAAATGTTGCTTGTATTTACATATCAACATCGCCTCTTTAATTTTCCTTTTATTATTATTTCTTTCTATCTCCAATATTTTTACATTGTTATAATTAAAATCAAAACCATATATACATGATTTATTATGGTCATAAAAGACAGAAGCTGATAAATTATCATTATTTTTAAAATTTTGTTTTGTATTTTGAACCCTTTTAAATAACAATAAGTGTTCCTTTGTTCTTTTTTCCAATGTGCTCCTCGATTCACCTAAATATCCATGACCACACCCACATGTCCATTTGTAAATGATACAATTTTTATTTGTAAATAAAGTTTTATCCTTTGAATTGTTTATTAATTTATTTAATGTAGGTGGTGCATAAAATGCAACATCACATATTCCTTTATAAATTTTCTTAATGAAACTTGCCTGTTGATTTGAAATATATGGTATTGATATCCACAATTTTTTATCAGAAGAATTAACACTTTTATTTTTTTTTATATTTATAAGTAAAATTTTTAATAGTATAATAAACAGAATCATAATTGTATCCAACTTTTAACAATTGATTATAATAAGTTTCAATATTTTTAGTTTTATCTGATGCATATTTACAAAGGTTATCATTTCTAAATAAAAAGGACTTAAAGCCTGCTATTTTATGTGACATTAGTACTTTTGATTCATATGGAATATATCCTCTTTTTGCTATTGGTTTAAGAGTCATATAGTAATCCAGTTTATCCTTGTTTCTGGTTATCTTGAGAGATCTCAAGATAACCAGAAACAATATTTAATCAAAACCTATTTTCGTTATAAAAAAATCATGCTCCTATTAATTTTTGATGCTTTGAAGAAAATCTCTTGGAATAACATATAAAACTCAATTTAATAAAGACATATTTATAGAAATTTCTGATTGGACAAATACTATCAGTCTATGTTGTTGAATGCATTTTGTCTGAAATTGACTGAATTTTGAACTTTTTATTTGAAAATTAAGATAATCGTAGTAATGATAATCTAGTAGAGATTAATTATTGGAAATACAAAAGCTGAAGATAAAAGAAAATGAATTAATTGCAAAAAAATACATTTAAAGAGCTTCAACAATAATAGATCAAGTTTTTAAAGAAGTATTGCCATTAATAAAAGTATATTTATTTATAAAAAAGTAAAAAGTAATCATAGTATAATTCAGGCAACATAAATAACATAGTTAGGGCCATAAAATTTTGAGCTCCAGTGTCTGCCATTTTATTTCTGTTTTAAATTTTCAAGGTAATTTTTTAATAAAATAAGTGTATACTTGAACATTCTCTTTTCTGAAAAGTGGTATTGATACATGCTAAATAAATTATTGGTGGTTTGGATTCATATAAAACCATGGTTATAAACATCAAACAATTGAGAAGTTTAATGTAAATTTGAAATTTTTTGGCTATACATAATTCTTAAGTGCTTTAATACATTTATTATATATATTTCTTGAATTTTCTGCTCAACCACAAAATGAATATAAATTATCCCTGATGCCACATTAATATAATAAACATTATACATTAAGATTCAAAATAAAAATACAAAATAAAATAAAGAAATTCATGATATAAACATGTAAAACTTATCTCATTTTGTTGTGATATTTTAAGTACTTCAAACATATATTACATCTGATGAATGTAAATAAGTTTAAGGTGTTATATATTTATGCTGATAGTTTAAGATTTATGGATTATAATAAAAATGCATTGTTTATTGGAGAATTGATTGGTTAAAATATTTATTGCAAGCATTATTAAATTAATTATACCTACACACTTTCATAAACATTGAAGTATTTGTGATTAAATAAATGGCAAAACACTCTTTCTTATTCTCTACCTTTATAACATTTATAATATATATTTATTATGATTATAACTATTACCAATAATAATGACACAGACAGTTATACTTATCAGTTATTGTGACAATAATTTAAATGTTTTTTTATATATTAATTACTATAAATTGCATATTTTGATTTCAAAAAGTAAAAGATAGTATTAAAGTTTAGACGTTTTAAATAAAATTCTGATATTTTTTTTATTAAAATCAAACAAATTTATGTCCCAAAAGAATATTCAAACATTGGATATCATAATATATGTAATAATTTAATCTAATTATTTTTAACTTTATTTAATATTCAAAACAATTCTGAATTATAATTTAATTACTGGAAAAATAAATAAAAATATTGAAATAATAGAAAAAAATAAATTTATTTTACAGATTAATTATATTAAATTTAAATTTATCTATAAGCTTGTATATGTGTAGATAGAGGCAATAATAAAGCATTGTGTTTTTATTCTTTACTCATTTTTTTTAAAATTTAATTGTTACTAATTTTCATCTTTTGGGAGGCAAGAAATATCTGGTAAAATGGAAATACACATAGAAAAGGTAGTTTTTTAATAATAATTAGCTGTATTACTACTTTCTAGCATGCTTTCAATATATTTTTACCATATCATATTTGTGGAATATAGTAAAACATATATTGAAAGTATTCTAGACTGTAAGAAAGCTAAATATTATTTTTAAAATGCCTTTTCTGTGTGTGTTTTTATTTTAGCTGATATCTTTTTTTTTTTAGATTTGCTTTTCTTATGTTTTATATTTGAAGATATAATTTTGAAAATTTTTGCTAATTTATTCTAGATTAACAAAATAATACAATATTACTATGCAACAACTGGTTTAAAATAAATGTAAATATTTATTTCTATTATAAATATTTAAGTATTTTATAAATTCATACAGATAGGAAAAAAACTTTAAAAGGCAAAAAAATAACTTGAGATTTCTGCTAATACGAAAGAGAATATCTAGCTAGTCTAACTATTATTATCAGATAATTTACTTAAAAATATTTGTACAGTTTATTACAAATGATTTAATATTTCCTTTAATTTTGCAACAAACATGATAACATGATGTGGTTACAATATAATATATTTTTCAGAGATTCTTTTAAAATTTCATTTATTAGCATTTAGACCCATATTTTTTTTTTCAAAATTCTATCTTCCCTGTGGTAATTGTTTTTGTATGTGATTATTTAGTAACTATTTAGCAAATATATTTATTTGTGTATATGTATAAAAATTGCAAGGAAATCAAGTCATATATCATGTGACTTAATGTATTAAGATTGTACTACAAATGTTATAAAATGAGCATTGTAATAGCTCTTAATAAGCTTTTTGACATATCACTATTCTCAGACTGGTTTCTAGCTCTGGCTGTCATCAGTGAGGCACTAGATAAATATTAGGGTTTGAGCTGGTATTTTTAAATTTAATATCTGAATGTTCTAGTGCTTTCTGATGATAGTGAGAGTTAAAAACTGGTCTGATGATATGGATATTCAGAAAAACTTGTTAAGAGTTATTCACACTCTCATTATATAACATATATATACACATATATTTTTATCATATTTCTATTATAAATCCAAAGAACTAAAAAAATGCAAAAAATTGTTAAACTTTTTTTTTACATTTTTATTTGCATGCCTCCCTTCTTAACTTCTTGTATTCTGACAATTATATATATATATATATATATATATATATATATATATATATATATATATATATATATATATATAAGAGAGAGAGAGAGAGAGAGAGAGATAGAGAGAGATAGATAGATAGATAGATAGATAGATAGATAGATAGATAGATAGATAGATAGATAGATAGATAGATAGATAGATAGATAGATAGATAGATAGATAGATAGATAGATAGATAGATAGATAGATAGATAGATAGATAGATGGATGGATGGATGGATGGATGGATGGATGGATGGATAGATAGATGGATGGATGGATGGATGGATAGATGGATAGATAGATAGATAGATAGATAGATAGATAGATAGATAGATAGATAGATAGATAGATAGATAGATAGATAGATAGATAGATAGATAGATAGATAGATAGATAGATAGATAGATAGATAGATAGATAGATAGATAGATAGATAGATAGATAGACCTAAATACCATAATTATTCACAAATGACAAAAATAATGAAATGCTGAATAAATTGAAATGAAAAATGTATTTATTATTTATATGAACTTGTAGGGGGAAAATCTGCATGAATGAATTTTGCTACATACAGTTGAAAAAATTTGCCAAAAAACATTATTTTGTGAATACTTATCCCATGTTGTTTATTCTATAATCTAAAACCAAAGTATGGAAAAATAATATGTAGAAAAATGTTTTTGTTACTGAGCAAAAGTTAAAATAAAAAATGCCTGCTGAAATTGCTCAGTTTTTAAATCAAAACAAAATACAATTTCAATAAATTATTCATGATTTGTAAAAATATAGGAATGAATTAAATCTTTATGGTATTAAAATTAAGTTAATTTGCTAAACAGAATTTTAGATTTTATTTAAAAAAAAGTTATTTGTGTTTATCATTTATCTATATTTTAAAAATTATCATTTGTTATATATAAAAAAAAACCTCTTTGAGTTGATGTTTATACATGAAGTATTATTGTTTATGGTTATTAAGTATAGTTATTGTTTGAAGTTATTATCTTATTTATATGTTGATGGTACATCGTTATGAATATTTAATTATTATAAATAAATAAAGACATATAAATTGTTGATTATAAAAAAATTATTTTATTTGCAGTGATTATTAAAAAAATGCAATATTATTATTTATGTATATTTTTAAAGCTGTCAAGTAAATTTTCAATTTAATATTTTATATATATATATATGTTTGATATTTTATTTTTTTTAATGTTAATTGTTTAAAAGAAAACATGTGTAACGAGGGTTTTCAAAACAGCATTTGCTAGCACGTGGAGCAACAACAAAAGGAAGCCATTATTATTATTAGGATGGTGATTAGAAAAACAAAAGGATAAAATTCTGTTGTACTTTGTTTCTTTGAAATTACCATTTTTCAGAATATTGGAATAAGATAGATTTCTATGGTAAATACATAAATCATGACAGGCTAATAGAAATATATCGCAGCCAAGAGGCTGCACCATTTTCTTTCATTTATTCCAAAGCAGTTTAAAAAGAAAAAACTAAGAAAAGTTCAATACATATATTTCATCGCGTCTGAAGCCGAAATTTGACATAGCTATCTGGAATCTATAATGGTCAATCTAATAATAATCTGGAGATAACTAGAATTAATATATTGGATTTAACATTTCAATTTATTTATTTATTTTTCAAGGAAAGAAATTTTAGAAGGATAAAAATATACATATATCCAAGAATTGACAATTTTCTCTAACGTGATAGTTTCCTCACCTTAACTAGAATGCATTCTAATATTAAACGGATAAAGAAATAAAACAAAGGAATAAGTTGACTTGTGAAGGAAAACTGGACATGTGAACTTTGAAAGGTAGTTAATAATTTTATATGTATAAATGATATATAAATATATTTTTGAGATTGATATTTTTGTTTACTTTTATTTTTCATTATAAAAATATAACGTTTTATAAATAGTCAATTCAAGCGTCTTGTTTTCTAACAGCAATAAACGTATAACAGGTGTTAAAATTAACGCTTAAGTAATTTAAAATCTTAAAGTATGGCTTATAAGTTTGGGTTGCATATGAGTTGTTATGTATATTTTAATAAGTAAATTTATATTCGCAAATTTTTATTATAAAAAAAAAAAATGTTTTATTATTAATTTATTTCCATTTTTTTTTAACTTTATATAATGATTCTTATGCATACCAAAACAATAATTTATATGTATTTGCTGTATATAATATTTTTTTTTATTATTTTAAATATCTGAAAAATATAAATATGGATTTGTATTTATATTGATATCTACTTGTTAAGCACAGATATGTCTTTATATATTTAATATATATACTTATTGCAAGTATATATGTATATTTATTATTTGGGTTTGTATTTAAAACATTGATATTACCTAAAATTAAACCATAATATAAAATAAAGGATGTACTATTTGTTTTATAAGTAATGCCTTTGTAATTTATTTGAAAGAGTATTAATATTTTATTCTTATTTTTCTTTTAATGTCAGAGTCATTATGAAATTAATTGAATTCACAATTTAATAGAGGATAACTTCATATTCACTTATTGTTTAGTCTTTAGGCCACTTACACATATTGTTATTCATTGATATGTTTAAATATACATAAATTTACATAATAGATGTGTATATTGGATTTAATAGAATTCCCTTTGTTTCTGATATATATTTGATTAGTTAGTCATATCAACCTTGAAAATAAATTATAATGATAGATCTCATTGCTCTGTATGATTTTAGATTTATTTCATGTATAGCTAGTTGGAAGGGCATATAAACAATTTATTTAAATATAACTGGGATAATTTTGTTTTTCTTCATTTAAATCATACAATCTATTATATTAGGCTTTCTCAACAATTGGATTCATTTAGATTATATATATTCCATTACGTTTATCATCCAATGTTTGAAGCATTATTTTCTTCTCATATATTGATGTTCCATTACATTTGAGGTATAATATGTTTATATGATATATTGTCCATTACATTTGGCACCACAAACTGTTGGTCCCAGTTAACTGATGATTGGTATAATGGAGTAAAAGTATGTTCCATTACATTTGAACGCCACAACGTGGTCAGCATAATATGTTCGTTTAATTATTCATTACATTTGGTGTATCAAAGTTAGGGGCTTGGTTAACTAATGATTATTGTTGCAAAAGTTCATATGTTTATTTTCATTTGAGATCATATAAAGATACATTCCATTATATTTGGCTTTCCCAATGTTTGGGGCCTTCTTTCTTCAATTTAAATGGAATGCAGCAAGTACGTTCCATTACAATATATATATATCTTTTGTTTTTAATTTTTACAAATAATCATAAATTTTGACTTATAAAAGAAAAATGGAATTATATTTATAACTAAAGGAAATAATTAATATTATTTTTTTTAAGTTTATTTATATTTACTAAAAATAGTTTATTAAAAATTAACTATAAAAGATTAAAAATTCTAATTATTGTTTTTTAATTCAATTTTTTTTTTGATAATCAAATTAAATTTTTAAACTTATTTTTTTATGAAAATTTGCAAAAATGCTATGAGTTTTTTTAATTTGTTCTTCTTAAACATAGTACATAAGGGGAAAAACATTGACAAGGAACAAGTATTTGTTTTCTCATTGCTTGATTGTAACAATTCCTACTACTTTTTAAAGATATTATGACAGACTTTTTCATATGTGTTATAACAAATGTGAATTATAAAAAAGAAGTTTAGGTCAAATACAACAGATTTGTGAAAGCATTTTATTATACATCTATATATATGTAAATAACAAATTATAGGCAATAAAGCAATAAAAAAGAATTAATATTAATAAAATTATTCTAAAATGGCTTTCAACTTATACACACATTTATTTAAAATTTTTACACATTTATTTAAAATTTTTCCTAAAACATTGTAAAATACAATATAATTTTATTATGCAATAATATATATAACGTTTATACTATGATGCTTCCAGTTACTAACCAATTAAAAGTAATAATGCAGGCTAAAGAAATATGATCTAACAATATTCATTTTAGTCATCTCAGTCTCTTAATCTAAACAGAATAAATAGCCTATTGTTTTTTTACTTTTGAAGTAATCTGATTCAAACCATTAATATTGCATTTATTAAATCATTAATATTTCAACTTGCATTTGTGGTTTTATGGAAAATTATATTTATATTTTCTATATTATCTATATAGTCAGTTTAACATTTTTAATCACTAAAGCCCTTGCTTCAAACTTCATGATATCACCATAATAAAATTCAGAACATCTACCATTATTATATAGGTATTTTGTGAATAAGACCTGCCTGCTAGATGAGGTAAAATTATAAAGCACTAGAATTTCCCTGCCTATAATAAAATGAATTGATTATGATTGAATATATATTTAATCCTATATGTTAGATATATGTTTTAATATGTATTTTTATAAGATTACAATAAAAAATATTTATCTGTACTACAATAATAAATATCTTAAATTATATGTTTTAATAATATGAGTTATAGTAATTCAGTTAGCCTATTTAGTTGGCAGTTATTTAGAATGTTATCTTGGGTTGTGTAATATTTACTTGAAAAAATAAAATTAATATTTTTGAAACTAAGCAAGAATTAATCTAAAGCTTGATTTGTTTAAAATAAATGTAATAAAGTTAGTTTATGCTGTCTGAAATGATTAATTACTGTTTTTATGAATTTTGTGGTTAATTTTTATAATAAATTGTTTTAAAGTAATAATTATGTTTATTAAATATCAATTTAAGTGAAGACATTTAAAAACAGAGTTTAAGGTAGTAAATATAACTGGTTGAGATTAGTGCTAATTTTAAATTACTATTAAATATTAGTCATTAATTTCTTCGCAATGAAAATGATTATATTTAATGGGCATGTGTGTATGAATGTTTAATGTGTGCATATGATGAAAGTTCAAAAGATTTATTAAATGTAAATGCATTTTAAGAATGGATACATTTAATCAGTTTTTAATTAAAAATAAAAATAAGCTTTCCTTGAAGGGAGATGTAAACCCCAGCAAGAGTTTTGGTTATTTTCTCTGTAGAATAGAGAATCATGTCTTGAAGTTTTTTAGACATTGATGTTTGTGATTTATAAATAGAAAAATCCAATATTCTGTCTGGAATTTGGAGATGATATTTTTTCCTGATAAAATTTTCCAGGTAGAAGATTTTTCTGGGTTAATTTTAAGCCATAATTGATTAAACTATTTTTTTTTAGATTTTTACATTAAAAAGGAGAGAAATAAACAAATAACCTTTTGTAAAAAAAATGACTTAATTGATCAGTATATAATGTTTTCATGTTGGAGTTAAGATGTGATTGGATTAATACTTGATTGCTACAAAACATAATATAGGGGGAAGTTTATGCAGTAGATCTTAGTGAATTGTGAGCAGCAGTTATTCTAGATTCTTCTATGAAGAAAACAGTAGCAGTAGTTAATTTTGAATCAGCTCTTGAAAAAAACAGTAGAAGTAGTTCTGCTGTGAGGGAAATAGTAAGAAATAGTTTAGTAGTCTGAAGTAACTCATCTGAATACTAATTTAAAAATGATTTTAATAGGATTTGAAGTAAACCCTGGGCTAAATTTAAGCTAGAAGCTCAGCCTATAGAAATCTCATTATGAATATTGTTCACTAAAATGTAAAAGGGGGATACCTCTACAGAAATCTTCAGCAAGCCTCATTTCCATTACAAAGCATGACTGTCTCATGATGTTAGTTATCATGACCTGCAAATTATAACATGGAACAAATGGTTAAATTGATCCTGTGTACTATTCTGTGAATCTCTTTGAATGGAGAAGTTACCATAATAGAATTTGCACCTGTAAAAAATTATTTGAAGAATTCTTTAAAAATGAGGATTGATTACACTCAGCAGTGGAAGCTAACATAAAAGAAAACTGAAAATGTCAACTACCAAGGAAGGACTCAAGATATAAAGCTATGAGAAAACATATTTTAATGTGCACATTACTTCCACATTTATCAATACTTTTTAAAAAATAATAATTAATAGTAATGGATAACTGTTAATATTTTTTGAAACATGTTTGTTTCTCTTTACCTATTTTTTTCCAAAATGAAATTGTTTGGGACCTTTTCATTTTTATAGGAAAAGTAATAGTAAGATTTAGTTAATTAATTTCTTTTATCTTTGTGAAATGTTGTTTTACAATTTTACCTACTGAAAGAATTTTTAAAGTAAAAGCTAAATATTTTAGTGAGAGAGTGTGAACAATAAGTTAATATTTTTTGCTATACAAAATTATATTTCTAATAAAATGTATGAGAGTTGGAATTATCAATTGTCATATTCTTTTTCAATTTTTTAAATTAATTTATTAAATAATTATTTTAAAAAAATGGTGTTAGTCTTTATTACTCTAGCTACCTGCTCTATGAATTGGTGATGTGTGGTGAATTTCATTATAAAAATTTGTGAATTATCCCAATAATGCTTTTTCATATAAAATAGAGTAAGCATGTACATTTAACTTTTCTCTTGTTTACTTTCATGGTTTGTAAAATCTTGTAATTCTATGCAAGTTCTAGAATAATAACACTTAATTTATTTATATGTTGTGATAAAAATTGTGTTTACGCATTCAGATAAGTTCCTGAACAATACAAAGCTCAAGATCACCTTTAAAGTCCATTAACTTTCTTTTATATTTTAGAGAACTTTTAGTTTATGGTTGACCTTTATACTCATGGAACTCTGTGATCAGAGCATCGATGATGATCAGTGTTTTGAGTATGTTAGCATGATGTATTATGATAAATACTTTTCACTTAAGTATGTGCATGCAGATAACTGTTGTATATCATTCCTTAAGTTTGGCATTGACTATTGTATCTCTTTTAAATTCAGTCACAATGTATAACTGTTGACTGTTGATTAAATCTAAGTAATGCTGGTGATGCTGTTTATAAGTACAGTAATGGTTATAACTACTTATTGTTATTCCAGTGAGGACAATCATTCTCCTCCATTCATTTTACACGGTCCTTATCTTATATGTATTCATTTATATTTATATTTGTGATAAAAAAGGTTGATAATGATTTGCCATTTTCCCATTTCACCCCATATATGACATACCATTATAACTTTATATTATAATAATGAAATGGAATTTTGAAACTAGAGTCAATCTGCATTACCAATTGTTTAGATTTAAAAAAAAAACAGCAAATTTTATTTTAAAGTTATTATATGTATAAATGAGGAAAAATTTAATTTAAAAAAATATCTAATAAAAATTGAAATATGGTCAATTTATATCAATGGTTTTTTTAAGTAACCACAAACAAAAGTAATTTTTTGTCTGTATATATGTAAGAAATGGGAATTAATTAAATTAATTAAATGAGTTAGAATATATCTGTATTTGTTATTGTTCATTAAAAATTTTTTTGAAATGTAAAATAATAAGAAATATAATTCATATTTGTAAAATAATTAAACTGCATTCCAAATGTGAATGGTAATTTATTTTATTAAGGTTTTATGATAAAAATCTTTCTTAATTTTTATACAGTAGTTAAAATAAAGAATTTCTTTATTGTATTAAAAAATTTCATTAGACAAAGAGAAACTAAACAATGAATATTTAAAAAATTGTAATTATGGATGGAATGGATAAAGAGAAATTTGCAATATGATGGAAAGTTTTTAAAAGAAAGGTTTCAGCTTAAATTAAATTTAGTTGAAAAAATTTTGGCAATAAAAATGCAAGAAAAATATAACCAGTAGAAATATAATCTACCAGCCATGAATTTAAAATATTTATACTGTTTGTGACTCTAAAATTATTCAGTTATGTATCCACAATTATACCTTGGTATTAATGAATATGAAAAGTAAGTTAAATAGTAATTTGTATTGCCAAGGTTATTGCTAAATCATGCCAGTAGTTTTCTCTACAAAGTGATTATATGAACTATACAGAAGGCTGGCTAGCTTTTAAAAGTATATTTACTTGACTCTTAAACTTGTAAATTTCATTAATATCAAAAGATTTCTGCCTAAGGAATGTCAGTGACAAAGAATTTGAGTTAATAAGCCATCCCTTAGCCACTAACTACTATTGATGAATATCTTAATCGTCTTCATTTAAAATATGATTTTAATATATAATTTTTATTTTTATCAAGAAGATAATTTTCACCTTCTTTTATTAAGAAAGCACAATTAAGATGAAAAATCTTTTTATTTATACATATGAGAATTGTAATTAAAAGTTAATTAAACGACAACCTTTTTTTGGTTTTTGTTTTTTTAAGAGAATGATTTTTAGTATGATTATACTTATTATCAAATGAAGGAAACAACAAATTAACTGTTCTATATTGTAAGAACATTTTACTAATGATCTCTTGGTTTAATGGTTTTTAGTATAATATGTAAATTATAATGACTAGTTCGGTATCATAAGAGTTAATTAAGTTATTATATTATCATTCAGTATTATATGTTATTGAAATAATAAGATCATTATTTTATTAATATACAAATTACATTTAATGATATTGTATTTGTATTTATATTCATTTTTTCTTGATTTAATAATTTAATAGCAATATAATTAAGAAGGATATTTTTATTAATAATTTTTAATCTTGTAGTAATCATCCTTTGACATCCATTATTTAGTTATGTTACTAACTCACTGATGCCATAGTGAGTGTTCATGAAACTTTGAAACTCAAACACAAGCTAGAGGTTTCTAAAAGATAAATGACCATCTTATCTCTGTATCTTCATATCACTATATCATTGGTTCATTAGTAATTTGGTTAAACAGCACATACCAAATGCTGATTACCTTCTGATTAAAAATATAATTATTATACTTAGCATGTTTTTATTATTTGTTATAGGCTGATATATTATATACAAACAATGTTGTGGAATGTAAGTAATTTTATATCTTGCACGTGTGATTTTTTTTATTATTATTAACCTAATTATTGATTGATGTAAATTATTTTGTTTTTTGAACAATTTGCTCTCCCTGGTAAAAATTTTTATAAGTATTATATGTTAAAATGTGTGTAAAATAGTATATTTTATTATAATAAATTTTCACTGAAAATTTGAAGTAAAAAGCAAGAATTTCAAAATTCCCACTTTTACAATAGACATAAGCCCCACCCCTAACATGTTCAGCCATTGTCTGTTGCCAAGACTGTAAAATGTTTGGAATTTTACAACATTGTAGTTCCAATGACCCAAAAACATGTTTATTTGTGAATTTATTATGGTTTTAGATTTCTTTATAAAATAATTTCCCTATATTTATTAGATATCAAAAAATATAAATATTAATAACTTATTTTCAATTGAAATACATTATTTTCAAAAATATAATGTTATATTACCAGCTAACATGAATATGGCCTGAAGCAACTTACAAGGTTAGTTTCTACAACAGCAATCTACTTAAACTTACAAGTAGGAAAAATATCAGTTTTTCAATAAATATTTAAAAATTTAAACTTTAAAGCATAATTCATTAGATATAAGAAAAATAAATAATTATTTATTCCAATGTTTAAAAATAATAAAAATTAAGAAATATTTTGTTGATGTTATAAACTGAAATTAATCTTTTTAGAAACAATGACATCAAAACTCTTTGTTTTGTTTACTATTTCATTTTTTTAATATTTACAGAAACAAAATATGAACATTTAAAATTTATTTTAGTAGTAAACAAAAATATCTATCAAATGAAGTCAAATATATTATTTTCAGAGAAGTAATAATCATTTAATCATATATTTTACATTCATTTGTGAGACAAAGAAAAACATCAAAAATGCTAAAATGTGAGTGCACGTTGGAAAGGTTAAATGCTTTTACATAGAATCAAAACTATCCATAAAGTAGCATGACTCAGTGCAACCAGAATAATCAATAGATGCAGGAAGTTTGTGCACAAAATTTCTTTCTGGTGGCTACTCATTTATTATCCCCTTTTTATGCTTACACTATGATCATGTGATGTTTAGTGATTTAATTAAATACATTTATTTACATTACATTTTCTGTATGTTTGTAAGTTTATAATCTGTTGTAATCACTTTTATTATTAAAGATACAATAAAATATTAAAATTGATGATTAATACATACAAATGCAACATAATTGATTCAAATCTTGTTCATAAAAAAGAAATACCAGGCAAAGCAATATGGGTCTATAATATTTTAGGTAGATTATCTACTTGCATAGATATCAAGCAGTAAAAGAGAAATTTATGAATATGTTGATATGAATTTTAAAAATTGTTCTTAGAACATTAATATATTTTAAATAATTCCTGCAAAAGAGCAGTAGAGAAATATTTTTGTTGCAATTTAAAGCTATAATAATGTTTTAAAATTTATGCTTAATAGAATTAAATTCAATATAAGTTATTATTTGTTTACACTTATTTAAAATATTACCAAAGTAATAGAAAACTATAAAATTTTTGGTAGGTAATTTACTTTCTTAGATATAGAAGAGTGGGCAGGATAATAGTGAATATTTTGATATTAAATTTAATTATGTTTTTGAATGTCCACTTTTTTAAATCTAAGTAATGCACATGATTTTCTCAGTTTCAGATGTAAGCTTGATTTAAGTAATAAGAATGTTAGTTTACAATATAGTTTTGTTAAGCATTTTTTAACATTTTTTAAAAATGAAAATAAAAATTACAAAGACTTTTAAAAAGAAAAATATATTACTTAATCACTTTATTTTTTAAAACAACAGTACCTTTGATCAAAATTACATATATAAAGTTACTTAGGTCTAATAGTTTATAATATTAACAGACATTACATCACATGATTTTGCAATAGTTAATAAATAGAATAAAGTTAATGGATGTAAAGTGATTATTTATTCTCTTTTTCCATGATGCTTTAGATTGGCCTATATATATATGAATTTAGGTACAAAGATAAGATGACCTTTTTTATGTTTCAACATCTATTATGCTTTGGTTTCAGAGTCTTCTTTATACTCACAAAACATCAATGAGGTATGAACACAACATTATAGTTCATGTGTATAGGGTGTAAGTTCATTCTGATAAAAATCACATATGAACACTGTGCTAGTAAATTAAATAGAAAGTCACATAAATGATTTATATATATATATATATATATATATATATAAATATTTATGTATCTATCATTATTGATATATATATATATATATATATATATATATATATATATATATATATCAATAATGATATATACATAAGGAGTATATTTATTAACTACTTGCAGGTACATTTAGTGACATATTGATATAAAATAAAAATTATAAGTATTCAGTAAAAATAATTTACAATATAGTTTTTTTTAAATAAAAATTTCCAATTAAAATAAAAAATGACACACTTTTCACTTAAACAGATATTTTTATATTTTAATCACTTAATGGTCGGATATACACTTATATTCTTATGTCCACATATTAAATATGATATAAACGTAAGGGGTATACATATTAATTTATAATAGAAGTATGTAGTGATATAGATAAATCAATTGCAAGTGTCAAATTGATTTAAAGTACTATATAGTTTTAAATTTTTTTTACTGTGCCATTATTCAAAAATTAAAAATAAAGAGAGATAATTTTCTATATTAAAAGCATAAGGGGGCTCAAAAATCAAATACATCAATCCAACAAAAGATTAACTTAATTAATTTCTTACCCCCCCCCAAGCTTTTATTTGACATTAAATCTAAAACCAGTTGTGGCTGAAGACATTTTTTGTGCTTTTTAGTGCATCATAAATATATACACTTAATATTTTAAAAAATCTCTATTTATTTACTAACTATAAATAATTAAAATTTAGCTATATCATGTTTTGATCTCATTGAATTACAAACAAATTTAGAATTTATCTCTTATCTTCAGAGTAACAAGGTCAGGGTTAATCATGATGGTCATTAAATGACAATTCATCTAGAATAATGTTTCTATAGGAAAGTAGGATGCACATCTATAAATTAACATATACATATGTGAGTGCAATATATATATAAATAATTATGTTACTTGTAATTATTAAGTATTAAAATGAAAATTATGCAGATATTTTCTTATGTTCAAAAAAATTGCTGCACATAATAAATACTTTTAACATAATATATTTATTGATGAAGTGTGTGATTACATAATGTATATTAATTAACAAGTATATATTGAATTACGTCTTTCCAAATAAACCTTCTTCTTGGTGGTTTTAAATACCTTTTAAAATAATTTTAATATCTATTGACTTTAATAAATTTTAATATTTAAATTTTAATATCTCTCTTTAACATCGCTATTCTTTAACTAAACTTATTATCAAGCTCTCAAAATTTAATACATAACTTTGTGGGTAATTATTATTTTATATCTTTAATGTTGTGGAAACAGACTGGCCCTTCAACCAAAGGAGTAAAATACCATTGATAGATTAACCATAAACAGTACCTATGACCAAATTGAGGCTATACAAAAAACAGCCCATGATCACATTTCCAGATCATAGCACTCCTTGACTGCTAGATCAACACCGTACATCCAGACCACTTTATTTGTTTTGAGTATACAACTCAGGTACTATCCAACCATATATATATATATATATATATATATAAAACCAAAACTGTCTAACACTATACTAGCAAAAAATAAAAATGCAAAACCATAAAACAATACAGTACTAGATTAAATTCAAAATTTTACCAAAATCCTTACACAACCATGGTTTCATCTACTACAAATAGACCTTCTCAAGTGAAAATCAACCTAAAGGAAAACATATATATATACAAACAAACAAACCTTCCCATAATTCATTTCAAACTCCACCTTCCCTTAATATCAAAAGAAGTCTTCATAAGATTGATAGCCTCAGAATCAAGGAGTTTTATCATCAAAGTCTCCTTTATTCTTCTTTTTAACTCATTCTTTTCATAAAAAATAACCGAAGCATTGTCAAACAATATTCTATGACCTGTATTCAATTCATGAATATATAAAGCTGAGTTAAGATACCTATGTTTAACTCTACTTATATGAACCTTAACCCTTTCCTTAAGACTAAATTTACTCTGGCCTACATAAAATTTACCACAACTACATGGAATTTTATAAACAATACCAGGAATAGACCTACTATCAATAGACTGCTTTGAACCATTAAGTAATGAATTCAAATCAGAACCTTTCCTCCATGCAACCTTCTTTCCACCTAACAAATGACTATTCCTATAAACCAAATTATAAATTGATGCTTTAAATGGTAAAGACATATAATCATCATCCTTACCAACAAAATTTTATCATCCAAATCACGACTATAAACATTATTATTAAATACCACTTTTTTAATAAAATCATGACTATAACCCAATTCTACATATTCAGCAGCAAATTGACTTTTTTGAATATCAGCATCATTATTAAAATTATTAGCCTTCTATTCCGACAACAAAAATTCAACAAAGACATTTTTATGTATAAAAGGCTGATAACTATCAGGCCTAATCATATTTCTCAAATTTTTAGGTTTTATAAAATGACTACAAAACAAAACATCATTAACCTTCAACATTTAAATCTAAAAACTTTAATTTTACAAAATCAAAACCACCCCCCTCAATTGTAAACTTAATATTAGAATCAAAACCATTCAATCCACATAAAAACTCTTCTAATTTCTCTTTCTGAATAACAAACAAACAATCATCAACATACCTAACAAATAATTTAATAGAACCTGAAAACATATTAATAATACTACACTCCAAATAATCAATATAGACAGCACACATCAATGGAGAAATGACATAACCAATAACCCAACCTTCTCTAATCTTATAAAACACATCATTAGACATAAAATACATTGAATCCTCTAACAGCAAAAGCAAATCATGAAAAACCTTAATCTTTCAATTTTAAAAAAATTAGAATGTTTTTCTGCAGATAAGATTAAGGTTTTTCATGATTTGCTTTTGCTGTTAGAGGATTCAATGTATTTTATGTCTAATGATGTGTTTTATAAGATTAGAGAAGGTTGGGTTATTGGTTATGTCATTTCTCCATTGATGTGTGCTGTCTATATTGATTATTTGGAGTGTAGTATTATTAATATGTTTTCAGGTTCTATTAAATTATTTGTTAGGTATGTTGATGATTGTTTGTTTGTTATTCAGAAAGAGAAATTAGAAGAGTTTTTATGTGGATTGAATGGTTTTGATTCTAATATTAAGTTTACAATTGAGGGGGGTGGTTTTGATTTTGTAAAATTAAAGTTTTTAGATTTAAATGTTGAGAAGGTTAATGATGTTTTGTTTTGTAGTCATTTTATAAAACCTAAAAATTTGAGAAATATGATTAGGCCTGATAGTTATCAGCCTTTTATACATAAAAAAATGTCTTTGTTGAATTTTTGTTGTCGGAATAGAAGGCTTAATAATTTTAATAATGATGCTGATATTCAAAAAAGTCAATTTGCTGCTGAATATGTAGAATTGGGTTATAATCATGATTTTATTAAAAAAGTGGTATTTAATAATAATGTTTATAGTCGTGATTTGGATGATAAGAATTTTGTTGGTAAGGATGATGATTATATGTCTTTACCATTTAAAGCATCAATTTATAATTTGGTTTATAGGAATAGTCATTTGTTAGGTGGAAAGAAGGTTGCATGGAGGAAAGGTTCTGATTTGAATTCATTACTTAATGGTTCAAAGCAGTCTATTGATAGTAGGTCTATTCCTGGTATTGTTTATAAAATTCCATGTAGTTGTGGTAAATTTTATGTAGGCCAGAGTAAATTTAGTCTTAAGGAAAGGGTTAAGGTTCATATAAGTAGAGTTAAACATAGGTATCTTAACTCAGCTTTATATATTCATGAATTGAATACAGGTCATAGAATATTGTTTGACAATGCTTCGGTTATTTTTTATGAAAAGAATGAGTTAAAAAGAAGAATAAAGGAGACTTTGATGATAAAACTCCTTGATTCTGAGGCTATCAATCTTATGAAGACTTCTTTTGATATTAAGGGAAGGTGGAGTTTGAAATGAATTATGGGAAGGTTTGTTTGTTTGTATATATATATGTTTTCCTTTAGGTTGATTTTCACTTGAGAAGGTCTATTTGTAGTAGATGAAACCATGGTTGTGTAAGGATTTTGGTAAAATTTTGAATTTAATCTAGTACTGTATTGTTTTATGGTTTTGCATTTATATATATATATATATATATATAAATATAGTTTGATATATGTATATATATATATATATGTGTGTGTGTGTTACTAGATGGAGCTTTACTAATAGCCCACTATCAAGCTTAGTTCACATAAACAGTGAGAGAGATAGAATTAAATATCTCTTTCAAATTGTCTCCAACCTTTAAACCATGGTTTTGAGCTAGCCAATTAGCTCGAAACCATGGTTTAAAGGTTGGAGACAATTTGAAAAAGATATTTAATTCTATCTCTCTCACTGTTTATGTGAACTAAGATTGATAGTGGGCTATTGGTAAAGCTCCATCTAGTAACATAAAATGCAAGCTATAGCAAGTTATGAAATGTATAACTTGTTTTGTTTATCATAAATACACCCTTGAAGGTTTTGCAATGATATAGATTGCAGAGGCTTTAACTATATGGAGAAACTGAACTGAATTCAGTCCCATGTAGCTATCTAGTTTGTTTAACTGGATTTGAAGATATTTGTGTATCTGAAAAATTTGGGCTTTCAAGCTGATAAAAATAAGTTTCATAAATGCTGTTTAGTAGAGTTGAAGTTTAGATCTAGTTTCTGGTCTCTCTACCCTTTACTGACATGAGCCAATTAGCTCAAAACCATGGCTTAAAGGTTGGAGACAATTTGAAAAATATATTTAATTCTATTTCTCTCAGTGTTTATGTGACCTAAACGTGATAGTGGGCTATTGGTAAAGCTCCATCTAATATCATAAAATGCAAGCTATAGCAAGTTATGAAATGTATGACTTGTTTTGTTTATCATATATATATATATATATATATATATATATATATATATATATATATATATATATATATATATATATATATATATATATATATATATATATATATATATATATATATATATATATATATATTTTAAAAGTAGTGATTCTTCAGGAAGGTTTTTTCTTCTACAAGGGAGAGGAAACAAAAGGAGAGTTTTTTTATTTTTAAATTCAAGACCTTAGAACCGATGGATTAAATTTGAACACTGGAACTATTACATCTCTGGGTTACCTGGTCTCCTAAATGATTTCTATATGTGTGTTTTTTATGTGAAAATTTTCTTATATGCGGTTTTTTATGTAAAGATTGGTTACATGGATGTTTAATATCTGTGTTTAATTGGTTTATAGATAAATAATTAGTTATAAATTATTGTACTTTGCACTAACTATATTTTTTAAAATGTATAAGTATTTTAGTTTTTAATGAATATTAATGTGAGCACAGCTATTTTTTGTGTGTGAGCATAGTTTAATTTTTCTATGTATGCACATATGTATATTTTAATTTTTAATTTTGGATTTTTTATTTTTATATTTATTTTAATTTAAATAAATTTAAGCTTGATTAGGAGGGAATGTAGTTTTTTGTTTTTTTTGTTTGAATTTTGTCATTGATTGGGTAGATATTCTGTGTTAGATTTTGTGACCAATCAGGGGGGTTTTGTTAATTTTTAATCTTTACCAAATCTGTAATTTTTGATTATCGCCATTTTACTGTGTATTTTTTTTCTTTCTGATGAAAACCAGTCCTCTGGTTGAAATATTATATTATTTATTGGATTTATAAGTCTTTATTTTTTTGTTTTTATATGTATTTCCTTTGGTTAGTTTGTTATATATTAATATTTTGATATATATATATATATAAATGCTAGCATGCATGGACAACAGGCCACAACAAATCTAGCACTTGAAATAAACCAAGATAGCTCCTACTCTTAATCAGGGTGTCCAAGACATTAAATTAACAGACAGATAAACATTTATTTATTTAAATAATTGGTGATGCAATGACAAGAGAGAGAGAATAGACCAAATAATAGGTAAGGAAACATTAATATTTATTCAAGCATACATATATAATATAACATAATCATCTACTATTTTACATAAAAGTAAATGATTAATGAAGCTGATTTTTATAATAGACTTTTGTTAAAGTTCATTTCATTTTAAAAATGATAAAGGGTCTATAGACTATGGAAAAATATATTTACTTAGGCTTTCATGATATTAAATGACACATTTCATTTAATTTTGTTTTCTTTAGTGTTACTTTTCAACCATTGGTCTTTTGATCTCCAATCAATGGTTTTAGAACTTGCTTTCACTCTGTGACTGGACAATGGGAAAGAGAGACTATGTGACAATGCTTTTTATACCATTTATTCATTGTTTTGGGCATTTTTGCAGACATAAACAATTGATTTTTAAGGGAGAATTTGAGGGAATGAAGCCCAATTGAACATATATAAGATGGTCTAGCAATGCATGTTGCTAGCTCTGCAGCTTCTGCAATAATATTTTCCACCACAGCAATAAATAATCCTAATCTGTCCTTGGATTTCTGAATCTCTAGAGCAATGGATAATTTAACAGCATGAAAACTGGAATGATTTACAGGCACAAGAGTAAAATAATTTAACAATAGACAGTTGTGATTTTTATACCCTTCTATACCATTGTTCTTTTCCTTATCATAACTTTTTATAATACTTTAAATCTGCTTTTTAATTACATTTACATTTTCCTTAATCTAATTGATTTTTACATTTTTTTCTGAATCTAATCTTTCTAGATTAATCTACTATCTCTTCACATTTACTGAATAGATAGCTTACATAGTTTTTAATTATTACCATTATTGGTTTTGATTTTATTATCAGTCAGTCATCTTTATTTTGGCATTCAAAAAGTTTTCTTATATTCATTAATTAATTAATCTTTTTTGATTTGTATGTGTATATTTAAATGCACATTTGTATAGACATATATAATTGTAAAAACTTATAGAGAGAAAGTAATAAGTTAAAAATATTACAGAACTTGAAAAGATTTATTCTTTTAAAGTAGACATTAAAAAATTATAGTATTTAGATTAGAAAAAGTTTAGTTTCTAAAATAAACAATAGACTAATTAATAAAAGTAGAACAAGCTGTTATTCAAATTTAAAAAATTAAGGAATTCAACTTAGATTCTTTTTTAAAAATAATAATCTACAAATCACTGATTAGTTTAAAAGACAGAAAGATAATACTAAAATTCTGATGAAACATGGAAAAAGAAAATCACCTGATTGGCTGGGCAGAGTACTAACTAATCATTTGCAGGGATTCAGAGACAATGAACTGCCTTTAGTACTAATTGGAAGATGAAGAAGAGAGGCAGTTAATCCTTAGAGCTTGATATGTGTATACTGATGTAGTAGATCAGAGTGTCTTCCTTTGCACAGTGACTTCAAGTGTGGACAGCTGGCCTCCATACATGAGAACGGTCAACATAAGGTTGTATTGATCTTATTATTTGTATATCCCTTCAGGCTTTATAATGTAAATAATTGTATTTATATTATTAGTTATATGTTTAAAGAATCTATATTAAAATATATCTAAATATTAACTGTTAGTCATTAATGGCATTCATGGAAGTGCATACTATCATAGCGAGACATTGCAATTGGCACAGTCACAGCAGTAGTTCATGCCATTAAGGAAATAATGGCTATATTGGGTAAAGTGTAAGAAATGCAATTAGCAACCAGGGAATTTAATGTCATTAAGGCAAGTTGCTGGCCTCTGTATATTCAACACATTGGGAAATACTTATTTATCAATAAAGTTAAAGATAAAAAGTATAAGATTGCTTCATTATTGTGCTTTGTGGGTAAAGCAGTTATTGAGATAGCCAACAGGCTCACTGAACCACTAACTCAGGAAGAAAGTACATATGATCACATTAAAGAGCATTTGGCAAACCAACTAACCTCCAACCCTCCGGCCTGTACTTACACTGAAGTTCCTTGCCAGGAAGCAAGGCTGGGAGCAAAGTATAAAAGATTATGACAGTGTTCTACATAATTTAGTAAAGAATTACATTTATGGGTCTTTTTTACATGAAGCTCCCCTGGGACAATTGCTTGCTGGCATGTGCAAAGCTAATTTACAGCAACAGCTGATGCATGTATGCAATTAATATTACACTGAAGCTATAAAACAAAAAATAGCTTATGAACTCATGATTGGACAATCCTGTAAATTTGCCGAGTTCTAAAGTAACAGCAAATTGCAAATAGATGTTTTTTAGAAGTGTAAGCAAAGATTTGTTGAAAAATAATGAAAAGAGTGCTAACAGTGAAATTGAGTTTGTATGTTTCTGCTGTGTGGAAAAATCCAGAAAGCCAATAATTGTTATTATAAAAGAGAGTGCTGCAATGAGTGTAAAAAAAAGGGACATTTGAAAAAAATGCAAAAAAGACTTCAGCCAGATATGATACTAATAGTAGTAATAATATAATAAAGATTAAAGAAAAGCACTTAACCAATATTAAAAAGATGTTAACAACCAAAAAGGATAGTATAATGGTCAAAATTAAAATATAGGATCAACCTATCTCCATGGATGTCGACAGTGGAAGTGGGATATCATTGATGCCAGACCATGATTGGTATTCCATGACTTCCAAGATTAAGAAAAGACCAATTATTACAAAAGACTGGTCTAAAGGTGCATAATATAAAGGGTAAGACCATTATCATGGCAAAATTATTGTACTACCACTATACATAGTACATGCCTCAATACAACCTATACTAGATTGATACTGGTTCAGCAAAATGGGAGTTCAAATATTATCCTCTTAAAGACAAAAAACCTTTCTAGCACCCAGTAGGTATCAAAAGCAGGTCTGAGAAGATCCAGAATGACCAGAAATAGAAACAAACAAACTACAAAGATGTACTAAAAGCAAGAGTAAAAAACAAAGTGTAGCTCATTAGACAGCTGAATACATTGTCTACAAATGGATTATGAATCAGATTTTTGAAGGCTGGCTGAAGCAATATTTCACTTTTCTTCACAAAGAAATGTGGAACACCTGGGAACAACTGTCAGTACCCAAAGGTTATATTATGAAATGTAACTATACACTGATTCCAGTCAAGGGTAGGCATCACATAGTAAAGTGGCTTCAGGATAGTCAATAAGACATCAGAGAAAGAAAAGTGCTAGAACTTAGTCACATCTGGTGGCCAGATATTAGAGCAGACCTGGGGTAACACAGAAATAATTATGATGATACTCAAACAACTACATTCCCAGAGTTTCCACCTAGTGAGTTAAAATATAATGCACATCAGTGTTCTACAAAAAAGTTAAAGAACTTTATGTTCTCTAATAACTCATATGAAGTTCAGAAATCAAAAACTAATCTCTGAAACTTGTGGGAAGTAATATGTATGTGTATGTTTACATTCACATCGATATATATATATATATATATATATATATATATATATATATATATATATAAGTTTTTACATATATATATATATATATATATATATATATATAATTGTAAAAACTTATACAGAGAAAAGTAATAAGTTAAAAGTATTACAGGACTTGAAAAGATTTATTCTTTTAAAGTAGAAATTAAAAATTATATTCTTTAAATTAGAAAAAGATTAATTTCTAAAATGAACAATAGACTAGTTAATAAGAGTGGAATAAGTAATTATTCAAATGAAACAAATTAAGGAATTTGATTTACATTCCTTTTTAAGATAATGACAATCTACAAATAACTGATTAATTGAAAAGGCAGAAAGACAATACTAAAATTTTTGATGGAACATGAAAAGGAAAAATCACCTGATCAGATGGGCAGAGAACTGGTCAATCATTTGCAGGGATTCAGAGACAATGAAGTGCCTTTAATACTAATCAGAAAAAGAAGAGAGATACTTAATCCTTAGAGTTTGATCTGTGTACAGTGATATAGTGGAGCAGGATGTATTCCCCTGCACAGTGACTTCAAGTATGGAAAGCTGGTGTCTGAACATGAAAACAATCAGCACAGAACTTTTAAAGGTCATATTGATCTTAATTATTATTTGTAAATGCCTTTGGGTCTTATAATGTAAATAATTGTATATATGTTATTAGTTCAATCTTTTAAGGGATCATATATTAAAATATATCTTAATATTTACTGTTAGTCACTATTTGCATTCATGGAAGTGCATCCTATCATAGTGAGACATAGCACTTTTTATTTTAGATTTTTCACTAATATTTATTTTTACACACATATTTTTATACATTTTACTTTTTTAATTTCTTTAAAAAGAAGAGAGTGAGTTTTAAATCTTTTTCTAGTTTATATTTTCCCCCACCTGCTATCAATACTAAAATTATGTTAAAAGAAAAAAAAACAATATAACACAATCTTTCTATTTTACAAAATTGCATTTAAAAAAAAAATCTACTTAACTAATTATTCCTTCAACTATTCTTTTCTTTCATATTAAATTTCATCATATATTTTGAATTATAAAATATGTAATGCAAATATATGTAGGTTTTATAGCATATATCTCTCACTAACATTACATCACCCCCCACTTCATTTGAGAGGTAAAATGTGTCAATTTGGCACATTTTAGCACTGACATTTTATTTGTAACTTTTCTGTCTGATTTTAATTTTTTTTTTATTTATTTATTTAATTACTATTTTTTTTTAGAATTGCTGAATTTCATACAGACTGACAACCACAGCTGCTCTACCTCACAGACAATAATCTACTTTGATTGGCAATTATTCTGTCATATGTAATGACCATCAGGGGCAACATGCATTTTTGCAATATGTACAAAGAGGGTGAATGCTGTGAGTAGTGGACCACATCTGTTTATACCCAACTTATGCAATAAAAATACTTTAACTTAACTTGATTACTGTGCTAGGAATTTCTCTACCAGTGGCTTGAATGAGCCCAAAACATTCTTTCTTGGGTCTGCATCCTAAAAAATATGGGTCTAGCATTCACCCAACAACAACTTACACTTAATAACCTTCCTCAACCTGATCAGCATCTTCCCCCTCCCTCCATTACTCTAATAACCTACATACAATCTACACTAACTTGAAAGATTATTTTGCTATATTTTATTTATTTTATTATAGATTTCATTTTATTTATTATATGCTTTATTTATTTTTATCTCTATATGTTGATTCCCTACAAAAAAAAAAAAACTTTTGTTTTATTCTATTTATTTTGTTTTACTTCATTATTACCGCTCAGAAATACATTCTATTTTATTTGTTTAATATTATTTCCATTCTCATAATCCATATAAAATAAACGTTTTCTTTTCTAAAAAATCATCCATCTAATATAAACTCTTAACCCCCCCCCCCCAACCTTTGTTAGGCTGTTCTTATTTCCTTCTAACTAATTTTATGATACAATTTCATTTCTCATTTTTGCTTGTTTTTTGATTATATATTTTAATTTTTTTCTTTAAACTCTGTTTTGTTTTCTGCTTCTGGTGTCATCTCTGATTTAAAAGTAAGTCTATATTCTGATATTTTATCTGCCTTTTCTTTCCTATGATTGTCTTTGCTATTTGAATGTATTTCCATGTTGCCTATAATTTGTTCTTCCTTAAAAACTCGCTTTCTATTACCTTGCTGACAAATCTTTCTTTTCAGATTCAAGGTTATCACTTGACTCAGAAATATTTTTTGGTTCTGGCTTAATTTCTGAGTAAGTCTTATTTTCTGGTTCAGGTTTATTTACCATATTGTAGCTATTTAATTGTGCATACTTACTTGTGCCTTCCTGTTTATTTTCAATTTTATCTAATTTATCTCTTAATTCCTTTATATTCATTTTCATACTTTTTATTATTTTCCTCTCTTCTATTTGGGCTATCATCATTTCCTGTATTAACCATTCTATTTGTTTGTTGAACCTTTCTATGTATTTCTCAAACTTTTCTTCAAATGATTTCATAATTTGATTTATTTTATATTAGTCTTTTCTACTTTATTGATAACTTTCTGATTTTTATTTTCATTATTTTTACTATTTTAAGTTGAATGAAGTGTTTGACTAACTCAAAAACTTTCAGTCCTCATTAATAACCACCTTCTCATAAATAAATCCCAATAATAAATTTATTTATCTCTCTGAAAGCTTTTTTTTCTCTCTCCTTTCATTTACATTGCATATCTTACTCTTTTTATTTTATATTCTTAATTATTTTAATTCATAATATTACAATCTGTTTGCTTTGGCCTATTTCTCTTCTCACACTGCTCACCAATTTCACTTTCACAACTTTGCAATTTAGTGTTTAATTTAATTTATAGTTCCAGACTTTATAATTTTAAATTATAATTATGTTTGGTCATTTATTACACTTCAGCACCCACACTGGATGGCATTTGAACCAGGTCCCTCAAAATAAACCTTTTTTTTTGCTGGTTTTAAATACATTTTAAAATATCTTTAATATATTTTGGCTTTAATAAGTTTTAATATTTAAACTTTAATATCCCTCTTTAATATATCTAGACTTTAACTAAGCTTATTATCAAGCTCTTAACATTTAATACATAATTTTGTGGGTATTTATTATTTTAAATCTTTAATACTTCAGGAACAAAACGGCCCTTCAAACAGAAGAGTAGAATACCATTGATAGACTAACCATCAATGGTACCTATGACCAGATTGATGCTATATACAGAGCACAACCTATGATCATATTTCCAGACCATAACACTCCTCAACGGCTAGAATTGTCTTACATAAATAAAATCATAAAATAAATAGTTACTAATTAAGAAAATATATAAAATAATAGGCCAATCTATCTGCTATTGAAAAAAATATACAAATGAAGAAATAAATTATATAATATTTGGATAAAGAAACTGATAAATGTCAAGCATAGGTGGTCGAGATATAAGCAGTTGTTCCTTGTTAGCGGGTTCGCTTCCTGGCTGATACTACCACACATGAGAAAAAAAGAAACTGATAAATAAATAAATAATGTTAAAAAAAAATAGGCCATCAGACATACAAGCAAGTTGTAGATAGAAAATTTATTTATTTTTTAATAGATATCGTTTATTTTTCGATTTTGTGATTTGAATGTATACATTATAAATATTTAGTTTATGTTTTATATTAGTATATATATAAATTAATTATAGCATTCACGAACGTTCAGTTAATCTTAATATCGACAAATAAAAGACCAAATAATCAATAATATTTGTTACGCTAAATGATCATAAACTTGACTTAAAACTAAAGAAAGTTAATAAAACTGATTAATAAAATATAAATATTTACTTATTGATTAATAAATAAACAGATCATTTAACAAAGATAAAAAGAAAAATTACATTAATAAGCAAATAAATAATAAACAAATATATTTTCAATTGAGTTTACGGTTAAACAATCTTTTTTTTAAATAAATAAAATTTCGAAATAATTTTTTATAATTCTGATAAATGTATCAATTCAGCAAGTGATGATAAAATACGGAGAAAAAAACATTTGACACAATTATTTAAACTAGTATTTCATTTTGATTGCTACGTTGCTGGGGAAAGCATAAAAGTAAACTTCAAAATTGATTGTCTGATAACCTTTTTTATCTTGAAAAAAATAAATTATTTTCCTCGTTTATGAGAAAAAATTTAAATAAGGCTTAACAATGATTACATACATATTTTACATTTTGATTGGTCAATGCCCCCATAAGATGATTTTATAGAGTAAGTTTCCAGTCTTAACGACTTCTCTGGATGTCATTTAAAATGTCACATAATGTCACGTATTCATCTTCTGGAGCTCAGCAACTTCAAATTGTTAGCTCAATTATTTTGTCAGAAAAGAAATGCCAAGATAACAACTGAAATAATGATGTCCATTTACCATTTTAGGCATTACATCTCCAATTTGGAAAAGCAAAAAAAAGAGTTAAAAATTTATTTATTTACTTGAAAGCTCAGTCACTTTCCATTAAATATATTATACGTGTTTGTGTCTATACATATATATCTAGATGTTATAAAATATACATTATTGTCTCATATAGACTACTAACGCGAAGATCCCACACATTATTCCAAATTATTTCAGAACATTATTTATTGAATCAACTTTTGCCTTTTGTTCTCTTGTCTTTTTATTAGTGATAGTTTCTTTTAATATATCTTTCTTAATAAAGTTACTTCCAAGTAAGTATCCATTCCAATTTTTGAAATAATATGTGTATACTCATAATACTTTGTACCAAATCTTTTTTTTAACATCTGAGATTATGGGTGTAGCAAATCTTATTTATCATATATATATGTATAACCCCAAAGAGTTTGCACTAAGTGCTTCTTCAAGATAATTTCTCAGTACTTCATAACCGAGCAAAAACCAACACATAGAGCAAGCCAAAATTATATTTCCTAAAATAAGAATAGAACAGAACAAACTAACTTATGGACCCCCCCCCCGCTAAATAAACAGTAACATATAAGCTAAACTCAGGGTACTCACATATGATATATGCTATAATAAAAAAGAGCCATAGATATAAAAATAATAATGACTAAGCATTGTAAATACACTAATAAACATTAAATAAATTTTATGAGAAGGAGAACTCTCAAGTCACACTTTCAAAGTAGTAATACTCTTAAGATTGAAAGCACACACCAAAGAGTAATTAGATTATACTATATATTTTTCATAAAATACTTCTATACCTCTCCCTCCAATATTATAACCAATTTCACAAGCACTATTCTCAATATTCCATTGCAATGATCTGATTCACAATTCAAAACTCGTGATAAAGCATAAAAATGTTTCATACTTTTTATATTTGATACTTTTTGAAATAATTTATTTTGCCGAAAACAATTTATTTTAATCAGTAATTACAATAATAAGATTTCAGGGTTTTTTATTAAATATTTCTAATATTAAACTGTTATTTTTTTTATTTAATTTATGAATTATTAAACAATGAATGACATCCTAGTGAAAATAAGAGATATTCTCTTATCCCTAATATAATGTCTACATAATTTACAACAATAATAACAAATGTGAAAAGAAAATATTTTAATTAGAGTAAAATACACAGAAACTTTTAATTTAGAATAAAATAATAATCTATCAGGTTTGCATTTGAATACTAAGAGAAGATAAAAGATTTTATGGATACTCAGAATATCCTATTAACAACTCGGGCCAAATCTTTCTCCATAACTTTAAGATAAATAATTTAAACATTAAATTTATGATAGATAATCAATTACGGTCTTATGAATAAGCAAATAATTTTATCACAAACGCAGTCTTCTTTTAATAATGGCATGTGGATTAAAATGATCACTTAAGATTAAGAAAATGAATAAATATTTTATTTCTTATATGCATTCTTAACATCTGAAGATCATTCTAACAAAATGATTATTATCTTCAATTGTATGTGCATGTACTCTTAATTTCTAACATAAAATATAATTGTAGTATTGATTATATAATGTTATGATTTCAAGATAAGTAGTATGTGACTGAGATGATATTAAAACTGTACACAAATTTAACAATAAAATATAACAATAGGGACAATCGAATAAACAATAATTTTGGAAATCCACAATCTTCAAATTAAGTGATTTAAACAATATTCCAGACAACTTTATGCATAAAATAAATAAACTTTAGAAGTTTACAGCTTATGATTATAAATAAATTTACAAATTAAATGATTATTGACTACTGTGAATTTGTTTGACAAATAAAAGCTTTTTTATTAAATATGGACATTAATAAGAAGTTATATATTTTTTACATAACAATTGTACTAGCTATTGTCTCAACATTGGGTACATTTAAATAATAAGCATGACATACCAAATATAATTTTACATTTTAAAATAAATAACTATCAGTTTTATGTTCTGCAATGCTGGCAAAGCACAGCAAGTCAGACCTACATATCAGAATTATCTCTAACCTACAGTCAGAGAATGAACTATTAAAAATATTAGAACAATAAAGGGTTGTCAAAATCAATCATTTATGCTAAATATGAAACATGATAAATATTGCTCATAGAAATACAATAATAAGAATGACAAACTTAGTATGTCTTTATAAAAATGTATGTGCTAATAAAATAAATATCCACAACCAAGAGATGAAGCTACCATTTTTTGGCAAATATAACAACAACATAAATATTCACAAGAGATTGACACAGCTATGATCTTTTGGATAATATAATGGCAAGATAAACATAAACAATAAAACAAGAGATAGATAACAGCATAGTAAATTACTTGTCCAATCTGGCATAATAAAACATGACCTGAAGTAAAGAATAAAATAATAATATACAACATTTTCACTAGTTATGCATAAACATATTCATTCAAACAGATAAATTATTCATAGACAAATCAACATTATAAAATGATAGAAGAGTAAAAATAGCAAATATTCTGTGAACTTTTGGATATTAAGTTGATAAATAATGCATAAAGATATACTAGATATAAATGCATCATATAAATAAATAGAATACATAGTAAATTACAAAAGCATAAAATTATAATTTAAAATTATACCCAGTTTCCAAAATTTAAATAATTAAATATCCTTCATCCAGGGTGATTCACCATTCATCAGTATACAGTTTGGCAAACAGAAAATTTTCTTTTATTTCTTGATAATACAGCAAATTTAAAACTAGATATACAGCATTTGAAACTAATTCTACAAGCAAGAGATTTCCCAACAACATAAGCACTCAAACTTATAAATGACCATCTAGTTTCATAAAAAAATATTTTTAAATATGGTATCGGCAATTTTGGGTATTATATTATGTTAACTTGCCATTCATCTCTTAGAAAAATATTTTTACTATTGAGGTCTAGGAGCAAATAGTATTTAAAGATAAAGTATGTTTTATTAGAGAGCAGGGTTTAGAATTCACAATTATGACAATAATAATAATAATGCACATGTAAATCAGGTTTATAATTAAAAGTTAATTGTATAATCACTTGAAAAATAATTCATAAAAGCATTTTATTTCTCTTTATGACTGATTCTATTATTTTGTACATATATAATTAAATAATGACAACAATGAATTTTTAAGTAATAAATCTATTACAATGGCATCATGTAATTTTTTTAATGTAATTAATTCAAGTGATAATTTTCCAACAAAAGAATAAGTAAATAAATTCCAGTGTTACAAACTTTGGAGATATTTTTCCATATAGCTTGTATTAAACATAAGTTGAAATGTTTGTGAGTGAAAGTGTTTTATTCAGCAACAAACATAATAAATGATAAGTAATTAAAATAGCAGTTCAAAATTAATAAAGAGGTCTTACAATTCAGAATTAAAATAGTTCATTAATTAAAATGAATTATCCCAGAGAAAACCATTATTTCAAAATATTGAAATTAATATATTTCAAACACATTGCTGAAAAAATATTTCCAAGACTTTTGTTACATTTTTTATTTCAGCATTTCTTTTTAAATTTTTAAGTAAAATCATTAAAATATTAAAAACTGCTATAAGTATTGAAAAAAATATCTCTTACATTCTTAATATAATGGACCAAAGAATATTAAATTGATAATATAGTTTATTGTAAATAAATAAATTGGTAATTAATAAAAGTTCTTACATTAGTAGATAAATTATAAAAAATTCCTACAACATATTAATTCTGCATAAAAATAATTTAGTAGTTGTAGAAAAATTACTATTTAAACTTCTCATTTTATTTTTAATGTAGATTTTGTACTTGCCAGTAGACTTAGATTAAAGGTTTGACATCTTGATTAGAACTTATTTATGGATACATTACTTTCACAAAAATAAAATTGTTTAAAATAATTAAACTTGCAATTTGGAAAATTTTTTATAAAAATATTTAATTCTACCATCAGAAATAAAAATTGATTAGAAAACAAAATAAACAAATTTTGCTTTTCTTTCCATATGTGTGCAACTTTTTCTCCTTTCCATGTGTATGATTTTATAACCATGATCAGGTGACAGATTTTATTGATTAAAAATTGACATTTTTAATCAACATCTTTTGACCTTCATATTAAAATTTGACAAATGAAATGGTATCTGAGAAACAAAGTGAAAAAATAGAAACTCGTTTACATATTGTCTAGGCTGTTAGTTTAAAATATTAAACTATAAGACAATTATTTATGAAACCAAAAATTATTACAATAAAAATAACATAAAATATTATATAATAGATGATATTTTTTAAACACTCTTATATAATTTTTAATAAAGGTGAAGTTTCTCAGAATATTTTTTTATTTTTAATTAAAAATATTTAAAAATAATTAAATATTATAAATAAGGATGTGGAAGACAAAATTTAAAATGCAAGCACAATCACCTGTTTTCTAAAGTTTCTTTCAATTGATTTTAATTGATGTAATCTTTATACTGATTAGCATGAATAAAAACATACTTTAATTAATAAATAACTTTAAAAAATGTTTTCTTGTAAGCAAGTAAATTAAATAAAAACACTTAACATTAAATAATTAAACTTAACTATTATTACAGTTTAATTTAAAAATTGAATTTTAATATACTAAAAGCTATATGAGAATAGCTTTTAATAGCTTTCAATATTAATTTATTATTATACAGAGAAATTTATTCCTAATTTAACTATTGAAAGTCACTTATAATTATAGATGGGTTCAAACTAATACAATAAAAGTATTATATATATATATATATATATATATATATAAAAGTTCTTAGAGTAATTTAAAAAAGTAACTTAAACATTGAATGATAAAGCCCTATTAAAAATTAAATTTGCAATAAAAATTAATTTATTGAATTTTTTTATGTACTTAGATAAATTAGATGGCTGGAAGTTTAGCTTTACTGACAAAGGTAAAGATTACATTATATATATATATATATATATATATATATATATATATATATATATATATATATATATATATATATATAATGATATTATTATTTAACGACTGTATTTTTTCAAAGTTATATATGTAATCTTGTAACTGAATATTAATAAATTCAGAAATCTCAATATAAACATCACATGACCACCTCCTCTTATGCTTGTGTATAACTGTTGTTAAAACAGGCAAAACTCACTATATATATTGCCATACACAGCAAGCTAGAGTAATCATGGATGCCAGAAGGCTTGTGCATAAAATCCCCATCTAGTGCCTACTCATCCAATAACCCCAGAGTAGTTTCTGCCTTATGGTCTTCACCAGTGAGGAGCCTTGAATCTGAGAACACTGCATCTAGATCTTAGAATCTAATGCAACCCTACAGCAAACACCTTTTATCTCCATTTAACTACAAAATTATGAGTCTTAAATTTAAAACACCTTAATGTTTTCAATCCAAACTCATTAGCTCAAATAGTCATATGGGTCTGAACCCAGTTCAGTACCCATACATTTTGGTGTCTTTGGTTCTTTAATAATCATAGCCACCACTATCCTATTAGGCAGGATTGATTTTAAGCCAATAAACAACAGATGAGTATGCTTGTGTATAACTGTTGTTATAACAGGCAAAACTCACTATATATATTGCTACACGCAGCAGGCTAGATATTGTAACGGTATGCATTCTCTCAACAAAATAAGTTAAGGCAGTCACATATCACTATAATCAGATTTAAGGTCTTCATATAGGATGCCACAAATGATGTGATTTAATTTTGATATAAAACTATATCTGTTCCCAATAAATAACTTGTTAATAAATTATTATATCTAATTCACATCAAATAAATTTTCACCTTAATTGACTTAACCGTTATGCTCGAATTCAGGGAAGTTTAACAATTTACTCTCTTCAGGGGTTCCTATCAATATTCTAAAGTAATATTAATAACAAATCTCACTAACACTTTAAATTAAATTAAATAAAATTGAAGACTTCATTTAATTTAATATAAAAATATAATAATTATTTATTTAACAAAAAATAACTTAAATTTTACAATATATAAAAATTATTTATATATCTATTACCTTATATTAAAAAAATATAAATATTCTATTTACACCTGGGTCTCATTTTATGCAATAGATAGGTTCCTCAGAAAGCACGTGCAAATGAAATCGTTCAAAAAGGGGGAATGCGGTCTGTGATTTTTTAAAATTCACATAAAAGCAAAACACCAACGTAAAATTACTTTAAAATTTGCGCAAAAAGAAATAAAATATGACTAATAAAAAATTTCAAATTTGAAAAAAATTGATACAAGACAAACTTTTTTAACTATAATATTTTTTTTTTCAAAATAATATATTTGTATGCATAATTTACAGTACAGTAATTTCCATTTTTTTATACATGTTTTAATTATTATCGCTATTTGTGAAAAACACATTCGTTTGCATGTGATGTGATGTACTGTAGCTATTCCTTAAATGAAGTCAAGAATCTCTCATCAATTATACCAAGAAATACAACTCATGTCAATGGTTTTCTGGTGACAACGTAATTAGTAATTAATCTTTGAGATGATGATTTTATTAATTGTTTATAAAACTAATAACTAAAAATTAAATTCTTATTTTTGTCTTTAATTTTTTAATTTTCAATTCTGTTTAAAAATCAAATTTCACATCACATTAATTTCAAGTCACCAAGTAATTTTTAAATTGTTAATTGCAATTAAAAATCAGATTTTAATTTTTAATTGTCAAATTTAATTGTGACCACTGCTATTACTCGCCTTTTAAAAATAAACTTGTGGACACTAAATGATTAATACTGTAATTGATTATGTTCTTTTTTAAACAGCAATAACGGAATGTGATTTAAAATGCAAAATTAACACGCACATTGTTTGAACAAATTTACATTATAATCTTGTAAAATTTAATGTGTATACATGAAATGTGGAAATCGTGATTTTAATTTCATTATTGCATAAAATCTTACTATTATAATGCACTGAAAATATTGAAATTACTAAGATGAAAGTCAAATTCCAATAATGTGCTATTACTTTAAATATGACATAAGTGCACAAAATTTATTATTTAAAGTAATAGCACATTATTTTAGTTAAACTCCTGGTGAAACATGAATCACATAACTTCAAAATCGTCTTAAATAAGTCAGCGTAAAAAGAGACCCAAGTGTACTTACAGTAGACATATTTTCTAACTTATAGCACTACATGATTTTATAACATATATAAACTATAATTTTCCAAATATTAAGACTTCTACATTAACACTATTATATATAAATTACATTATACAAATAATAATCCAATTATTTATATATAATGTTTTCATTCGTTAAAATGATTGTACGTAATTTATGTTTAATAATATAAAAAATATATATTTCATATCAATGTTAGTCATTTATCCACTTAGCAAACATTTTAGTTATTAGACTATTTGATTAGTATAAACAAAGTAGTGTCATGTCATAAAAATGATAGTATGTGAATTTAAAATTAATTTAATCTCTAACCTCAAGGTTCACTTTATTCCTTTATATTTTTACATGCATTTCCCATATTAATATTTCTTAACCCATATCTAAATCTTTATTAATCATAAATAGAAAAAAAATTAAATTATTAATTCTCTCTTATTAATCATTTTTTAATGAAATGAATATCATAATAAAGGAAATGAAATTAATCTTTCCCAATTATAATAAAAGCTAATACAATAGTCTCAGACATTCCTGGAATTCATGACTGAAAATCCTTTGAAGATGTAATTTTTGATTCCTTCACTGTTATACATTGAAGAAAATAATAGGATATCCCAAGTTGATGTTTAGTTTCTTTTTTGTATGTAGATTTCAACTTCCTAATACACAGTTCCTTTATTAACAATTATAATTCCATTTTGTAGATCTAACATTTTTTATAATTTTATAGGCATTCAGCAAAAGATGTTATTCACACATATATATTTGATGAAGCAAGTGCATAATATAAATCCCACAATAAATTGGTGTTCTACCCACTTTGCATTTTCCTTATTCCCTCTTTTCTTTCAAAGAGTAAGCTTGTGGTTTAAGACCTGTACAGGTCCCTACTATCGCATTTTTATATGCATGTTCTTGAGGCTACAGCCTTAATGAATATTACTTATAATGTAAAGTACATTAAATTTAGTTGAAGTTTTATAAACATATTCTTTTTAAAACAAGGTTTACAATTAGAACTCTGAATAGAACAATTTTTTTTATTGAACATGAAAATATATTCTAACCAAGTAATTTAGAAATTACTTGCTTTATAAAAAATATTAGAAATTTCTTCTAATAAGTATTAAGTCATTCAAAATATCGATTTTATACTATACCCTGTTTTTTTTTTTAAATCGAACATAGTATAAGTTTTTATGAGGATATAGATGCAAGAATAGAATCCTTAATTTTCTAATAAAAAAATAGAATTATTTTTTATCTCACTCCATGAGCTTGCTGATGCATATCACATTCTACATTGTTACAATATAATTTGATATTAAAATACTAAGTTAACTTCATTTTTTTTAATTTGATAAACTGTATGTGAACCCAGAGGTCATTTATTACCTTGCCAACCATCTTTTCTCAACAACATTTTTTTCATTTTAAAGAATGAAAAATACAAACTTACTAAATTATATATTTATTTTCATAAATATAATAAGAATACAAATATAATGTATACATATTAATTACATGTTTGTATGAGTATATATATACTCTTACAATATATATATATATATATATATATATATATATATATATATATATATATATATATATATATATATATATAGTACAACTTAAAAAAAAACTTTTATCCAGTTAGGAGAGCTTTTAAGGATCTTCATAGTCTTTGTCTACTAATACATTCAAAGGCTAACCTTCCTACAATTCCATAATTTTACCTTTCCTGCCTATTTGTTTATTATATTTTTTTTATATTTATATATTAACATGGAGAATATTAATATACAAATATATACAAGACTTAATAAACAGACAGGCATCAGCATAAAAATCATAGAATTGTCAAAAGGTTAATCTTTGAAAGTGTTAGTTGACAAAGACTATGAAGATGTTAATATATAAGTATAAGCAAGACTTAATAAGAAGACATGCAGAAAATGTAAAAGTCATGGAATTGTGGGAAGGTTAACATTTGAAATCATTAATTGACAATGACTATGAAGATAATTGAAATCACTCCTAAGTGGATAAAAATTTTCTAAAGTAGTACATTATATATATTTAGGACAATGTATTTATTAATTTTCAATTACAAGATAAATATATATATATATATATATATATATATATATATATATATATATATATATATATATATATATATATATATATATTAATACTTAATCTTCTCATGGACAATTGATAAATTCATAGTATTATTTCTAGGAGTATCTGGGTAATAAATATAAAATAGCTAAATAGCTGACATTTGAAAACATTAGCAAGTATATTCCTCAGAGCTTCTGCTTCCTCAAGTTGTAAAAATCTGTTTTATATATATATACAAACAGATATATGTAGATTATGTATATTGATTTGAAGAAATGCAGACATCTAATTATAATTATAATATATATATATTATACCGAGACAAAGTCGGTATATGTAAACACACACACACTCAAGCAATGTAAAATACTCTATTTTATTTTCTTACAACTTATGATAAAAAAAATAGATATAGTTTTCTTTCCATACTTTCTAAAATACACTTGTAAAATAAAATATTAATATGTCTAATTAAATAGTTTAAGGCTTTAACATAATTTACTAAAATAATATTCTCTAAAAATGAAAAATAATATGCCATTATAAATATCAATAAATAATTTATACTTGTATATGCCGCGGGGGTAATTAAAAAGAGATATTTTAAATTATAATTGTAGTAAAAGTAAAAGCTTATAGAAATGATTTTGAGAAAGATTAAATGCTCGACTTTTAGCTAATGTAAATTGCATTGTTCTCGTAAGACATGCACACACGTATGCATCCAAGGTGTGAATGAATATAAGTTTGTTAACTGAGATTGCAATATGAGATTGCCTAAACGTAAGATTGCCTTAAGCACATGGATTGAGTAGGACACGGACCCCAACGACAACTCTAAGAACATGGAACTCTGGGGGGAGATTCGATCCTCAGATAAGATCCAACCCATATAAATATCAAGCAAAATCTAGAGAAAAAAAAATGTTAAGTGAAGCTAAATCAAATCGTCAACTTTTTGTTCAATTTTCTCAAAATTCAATTTAATTCAAAATACTTCGTTTGTGCTATCCGTTTTTCAAGATGATCGCTGTGAAATTAATATTTAGAGCGTCGATTGTCATGAGGGGCTAGGAAACCCTTCAGTGATTGATCGACGCTCCGCCACCAGAACATCTCCGTCGCTATGAATACTTAATAATATTACCATCTAAAATTAGTGCTCCAACCAGTTCAATAATGTTCCGTGAAATACATGAATCATCCTGATTTATTACGCTCAACTTTAAAAGAAATGAACAACCACCTTATGGAAAACATCATCTCCCATGTTCAAACCTCCACTTAATTAGAAGCAGCGGAAGAATAAACCAAAATCCTAGGTAAACACTTTATTTTTTTTATGCTTTCATTCATTCCATACGTAAACTTTTAAAAGAGGCAATCTCATAATTAACTAACTTTGATTTCGTGAATTAAACTATAAAATATTCCGTAATTCATTATATTTAAAAACTTATTATTGTAACTTACTATTGTAATATCAACCTTCGTAAAATCAAACACTATGCAATTCCTCAAATTTAAATCTCAGGACTTTTCAAATATGAACTTTGACCCTAATTATTATCTTATAATTTATAACACTTACCTTCAAAAATGTAAAAAAAAAAAAAAGAAATTTATATTCTATCATCCATATTTTATGATATATAATATGTTCTTTTCTGTGCGAGTGCGTAAATGCGTGTGTGTGCGTGTAAATAAAACTTTTAACCAATGTGCTTTTTTTATATTCAATAAATTTGTTCAGTATTTAAACAAGTCGAGCATTTCTCAAGTCATTTCCTATAATTAAATCTTTATTTTATTTTTCGTTTTGATTATTAATAAAGTTAGCATTTATTCATGTAATTAATTATATTACTTTAGATTTATCTTTCTTAAACTTTGTTGCTTTTTAAAATGTCACTTACAAACATCGTGCCGTAAGTCACGATGTTTATTTATTTATTTATTCCGTAGTTAAGATAGATTTAAGAGTTGGGAGGGCCTATTATAAAATATAAACAAATGTCAATAAGTTGTAAAGATAGCTGGAGTAAATAATTCTACCGGACGGTATGATATAGGGGGGATGATCTTATAAGCTTCTAATTGTTTAGAGATATAAACGAATAATCGTATTGGTCCCAAATAACCAATGACCCGGTCCAATGCTTGGATCGATCAGTTAGTTAATCAAGCATCTTCTCCATTGGTTATCATAGCGTCTTTTACCAGAATCTAATTTTGAAAACAATTACATCATGACCCTGAGTGACCCTATTGGTCCATGCTGGGAGTATGAGCTTGTGGGCGGGATTAGACTTCAAAATCGTTTTGATATGACGTAAGGTGATGCGAGAAGTTAAATTGTAATTAAATCATCATATCTGGCGCCCCCTTGTACTGATAGTGAACAGTTATCGATATAAGAAAATAAATAAAGCTTTACGCTATGTCATGTTTGTTTCGGAGCCCTCGATCTCTTTTAGGAACGTACGGATAAAGATAAATAGGGCGTACGGTAACAATATATATATATATATAACATAATTTAATTTTTAAAATGTCTATGTTAAGGCATCAACAAATATTACTCAAAAAATAGAATAATAAATACAGTTATAAAAAGACTATAGTAATATATCAAAAATGAAAAAAAAAAAATCACAGAAAATAAAAAAGTATCTGTCAGAGATATATTAGTATAGCACTTATGCAAACAAGTATAAATTCGAATTTATGAATTTCTGCATTTTTTAAAAATATTTTTTACATCATGGTTTAATTTAATCATAGGTAGACTAATGCATATATATATATATATATATATATATATATATATATAGTACATCATATATATATATATATATATATATATATATATATGATGTGTGTAGATGTGTATATATGTCTTTTTATAAATTATCACTATACTGACTATTTTCAAATATCTTTGAGAACTGCTGCTGTTATTTTCCATCAAAATTATTAGAAGACTGATAGAAATTCTTGAAAAAAATTAAAGCAGTTGTAAAAAATGTCATTCCAGATAGTGATTTTTATAGTTGTTTTTATTATTGCTTAAAAAATATCTTTTTCTTTTTTTTTTTAGATATTTAGTTCAGAAATTTTGTATAATTTTTCAAAATATACATCAGATGAATATATCTGAATTACTAGTATCTAAATATATTTATTTCTAAAGAGCTGACTCAAAAGAATAAAACTTATTCTATGACAGATATATTCTCCTTATCAATTATTCAATTGTTAGCAAATTATGCAGATTATGTTATTTTCTCATTAGAAGTTATTGTGAACAATACTACATCAGTATTTTTGAATAATTTAGTTATGATGTGTTGCAGACACTAAGCTACTATGTTTTTTTCCTTTATTCAACAAGTAATTCAAACAACAGAAGATTATTCATTTATTATTTCCATCTAAATTTTAAAAATACATTTTGAATAAAAAGAAAAGAACAATAAAATAAATATTTATCAAGAGTAAAAGTGCAATTTATTATACTATAACCAAAAATTACATTGAAAAAAAAAGTTTTATAAGCACTATGGGGCATATAATAATAAAAAGATATAACAATATGAAGAAAAATAATAAATTTTTACTTGTGATATAAAGCTTTGAAAAAATTTCCTTAATCAACTATTATTTCAAATAAAATGAAATTACTGAAGCATAAAATAATGTGGCATCTATAATGGAAGAAAATATAATCCATACAATGACTTGGAAATCCTAAAATAGTGCATAGATAAAATTGTAGCTTATGGAGATTCACATAATATGAAGTAACTTTTTCCTTTTATTTAATAGAAATATACCATTAATTAGTTATCATTGTCACTGAACCTTCAAAAACTTTATCAAAATGAAGCTACTTATTTTACTATTATCATACATTAACACAATCATATAATTTACACAAAACAAGATATAGTCATTGTATTTTTATATTGGACTATTTCTATCATCAAATACAAGTATTGAATGTCTTTAGAAAAATTTAACTTTATTTAAATATACCAAATACATTCAACTGCTAGTAATAGCACATCAAACATGTTACTATATGCACAAAATTTTGAGAGGTATTATTCCCTTCTCTTCTTCGGGTGTTGCTGGCCTGACCAGTGACACTACTAGCATGGTATTTGAACCTGGACCCTTAGTTTCTTGAGTATTGAATTTTAAGATAATGCTCTAACCTTAAAATTTAATACTCAAGGATCTAGATACTGTCACTGGTCAGGCCACCAACACCTGAAAAAGAAAGAAGAATACCTCTTGAAACATTGTGCATATACTAACCGGTTTGATGTGCTATTACTAATAGTTGAATGTATAGACATTCAATATGTATATTAGATGATGGAAATAGTCCAGTATAAAAATACAACTAAAACATCATCATCACAAACCTTCAGGAAGACACCAAGATTTATTCATGTTTAACTACATTTTTTTTTTAAATTATGAGAATTAAAAACTTTAAGTACTTTTATAAAAATAATAACTTGGATCCTCATCTCAAAATAATTTTAAAGTAAATAGAATTTATTAAGTATAAATTTATTTGAATTACATGAAACATATTATATAGGGATCTAACATTATTTAAGTGACCAAGTGAATGCATAGCATAGATTGGTCTGCTTTTATGAAAGTAAAACATAAGATTTGATATATATATATATATATATATATATATAAAAAAAAAATATATATATATATATATATATATATATATATGTAAAGTTTGATATCTGTATTCGTTTCACAATATATGTAATATACAAATCAATATATATATATAGCCACAAAATAAAATATAAACTTATAATAATTTAATGTGAATACATTGTATATTCATTCACCAAATTCCCTGAAACAAATATATTATTTTTTCATAGTTTGCACAGAACATGGTAAAAGTAAAAGCAATTATCCAGATGTCATCTATAGGAAACTTGACACCTCAGAGACTATCCATAGGTAGCTCATTTGAATTCCAGTATGCAGTTTTGCTTTTATCAATGAGGCTTAAAATTTAAAGCTGCAAGTAATATAATTACAGATCTCTATTTTACTATTAAAGCAAAAACTTGAAATTTAAAATATCTTAATATTATGCTACCTTGCTACTAAAAGTTATTTCCTAAATTTTACTGCATTACTTTCAATTTCAAATAGCAAGTCTCATTGACAACAGCAGGAGTTTGAAATTAATCTAGTGGTGAGAGAGTCAATGATCTATGATTTGTAAATCACTCATTGCTCAAGCTTACTATAGACTGCATAGAAGTAGAGAATATTTTTGTTCTATTATTTTAATTAAAGTCATTGATAATGATAATAATACTCACATAGATGCTTCACACTGTTATTGTTTTTGCAATGCACTTAAAATTGTTGATGAGTCCTTAAGTATAGAACGTTTTACTATTTTATATTAAGTTAGTTATTTCAGGAAAAAGTTCTGGAAAATTAATTTATCACAAGAAAAAAAATTTCAAATTCGAACATGAAGCAAGAGTAATTTCACAATTATTTTATATAAATATTTATATAGCAATATCAAGACTCACCAAAGATTTATTTTCAAGACAAAAGTTTATCAATAAATTAAATGTGGCAGAGCTTAAAGTGAAGACTTGAAAATTAAAAATCCCTCATCAATACAACAGTTCTTAGGCTCAAATGTCAAATGATCTTCTAAACAACTAATCATTATAATATTATTAAAATTATTATTATTATTATTATTATTATTATTATTATTATTATTATTATTATTATTATTATTATTATTATTATTATTATTATTATTATTATTATTATTATTATTATTATTATTATTATTATTATTATTATTATTATTATTATTATTATTATTATTATTATTATTATTATTATTATTATTATTGTTGTTGTTGTTGTTGTTGTTGTTGTTAATATGGTATAATACTCAAATACTTATAAGAGATTGACTCAAAAACCAAACAAACAGTAATTTCAGTTGAACATGTTTTTGATCTGGTAAAGATATTTGAAACCAAAGCATTAATAAACTCTAAACCACTATATTATTGAAACATACAGTAGTGTCATGGACTTGGTCTTTAAAGAATAAAGTAACATCAAAAATTTAAAAAAACAATTTAATAAAAGTGATGAAACTTATAATGGTATTTGATAAAACAAAATATTATGGCATCTCTAATTAACCATAACAGAGATTCTATAGAAGAATACTATCAATTATTTGAAAATAAATTATCATTGTCAGTGTCATGTGTACAGCAATGGTTCAATACATCTTATAATTGAGAATCAATGTCAAATTTTAGACATAGTCTAAATTACATTACATGTTGGTACACAATTAATGAACATTTCTGGAAGATGATTTGAAACTAAAGAAGATAATGCTGAAATCAAGTATTAATTTATTATTCATAAATAAGTGTTACTAAATGTATCACTGATACCCTTGAACATATATATATATATATATATATATATATATATTCATATATATATATATATATATATATATATATATATATATATTGAAAAGATAAATAATCACCAATATACATATTTCATGCTAAACCAGTGATTGTCAGTTGGTCCAGATTATCATCTCTACATATATATGCAATAAGTACTCAGATATATATATATATGAAAAATAAAAACAAGTTAGTCACGTAACCTGCTATCACTTGTTATTTATGATCAATAGATGGTGTCTTTACCAAAACCGCCAAAACAAGTGTAAAATATTTTTACATAAACGCAAAAGGAGTCAGAATTAACTACCTCTTTCATTTTGCTCACCTCCAGATCAGCTGATTTCAAGCTGGTTTGCTTTCGTCAGTGGAAGGATAGAGCTGTAGAAACTAGGTCTAAAGACTGACTCTCAAGCATTTATGCAAAATGTTTATATCAGTTTGCAAGCGTGAATTTTTCAGACCGGTTAAGTCTTCAAACTCAGCCTAGCAAGCTAGATATCTATATGGGTCTGATCTCAGTTCAGTTTTACCACATAGTCAAAGTCTCTGCAATATATATCATTGCAAGAAAACTTTAAAGGTACATTTATGAAAAATAAAAACAAGTTAGTCACGTAACCTGCTATCACTTGTTATTTATGATCAATAGATGGCATCTTTACCAAAACCGCCAAAACAAGTGTAAAATATTTTTACATAAATGCAAAAGGAGTCAGAATTAACTACCTCTTTCATTTTGCTCACCTCCAGATCAGCTGATTTCAAGCTGGTTTGCTTTCGTCAGTGGAAGGATAGAGCTATAGAAACTAGGTCTAAAGACTGACTCTCAAGCCTTTATGCAAAACGTTTATATCAGTTTGCAAGCGTGAATTTTGCTAGGCTGAGTTTGAAGACTTAACCTGTCTGAAAAATTCACGCTTGCAAACTGATATAAACGTTTTGCATAAACACTTGAGAGTCAGTCTTTAGACCTAGTTTCTATAGCTCTATCCTTCCACTGACGAAAGCAAACCAGCTTGAAATCAGCTGATCTGGAGGTGAGCAAAATGAAAGAGGTAGTTAATTCTGACTCCTTTTGCGTTTATGTAAAAATATTTTACACTTGTTTCGGCGGTTTTGGTAAAGACGCCATCTATTGATCATAAATAACAAGTGATAGCAGGTTACGTGACTAACTTGTTTTTATTTTTCATAAATGTACCTTTAAAGTTTTCTTGCAATGATATATATTGCAGAGACTTTGACTATGTGGTGAAACTGAACTGAGATCAGACCCATATAGATATCTAGCTTGCTAGGCTGAGTTTGAAGACTTTACTGGTCTGAAAAATTCACGCTTGCAAACTGATATAAACGTTTTGCATAAACGCTTGAGAGTCAGTCTTTAGACCTAGTTTCTATAGCTCTATCCTTCCACTGACGAAAGCAAACCAGCTTGAAATCAGCTGATCTGGAGGTGAGCAAAATGAAAGAGGTAGTTAATTCTGACTCCTTTTGCGTTTATGTAAAAATATTTTACACTTGTTTCGGCGGTTTTGGTAAAGACGCCATCTATTGATCATAAATAACAAGTGATAGCAGGTTACGTGACTAACTTGTTTTTATTTTTCATAAATGTACCTTTAAAGTTTTCTTGCAATGATATATATTGCAGAGACTTTGACTATGTGGTGAAACTGAACTGAGATCAGACCCATATAGATATCTAGCTTGCTAGGCTGAGTTTGAAGACTTTACCGGTCTGAAAAATTCACGCTTGCAAACTGATATAAACATTTTGCATAAACGCTTGAGAGTCAGTCTTTAGACCTAGTTTCTATAGCTCTATCCTTCCACTGACGAAAGCAAACCAGCTTGAAATCAGCTGATCTGGAGGTGAGCAAAATGAAAGAGGTAGTTAATTCTGACTCCTTTTGCGTTTATGTAAAAATATTTTACACTTGTTTTGGCGGTTTTGGTAAAGACACCATCTATTGATCATAAATAACAAGTGATAGCAGGTTACGTGACTAACTTGTTTTTATTTTTCATAAATGTACCTTTAAAGTTTTCTTGCAATGATATATATTGCAGAGACTTTGACTATGTGGTGAAACTGAACTGAGATCAGACCCATATAGATATCTAGCTTGCTAGGCTGAGTTTGAAGACTTAACCGGTCTGAAAAATTCACACTTGCAAACTGATATAAACGTTTTGCATAAATGCTTGAGAGTCAGTCTTTAGACCTAGTTTCTATAGCTCTATCCTTCCACTGACGAAAGCAAACCAGCTTGAAATCAGCTGATCTGGAGGTGAGCAAAATGAAAGAGGTAGTTAATTCTGACTCCTTTTGCGTTTATGTAAAAATATTTTACACTTGTTTTGGCGGTTTTGGTAAAGACGCCATCTATTGATCATATATATATAAACAATATTCATACTTTAATGGACAGGCTTCAATCCACTCCAACTCTTCAACTATCCATCCAATTGAAAATCTGATGGTGGGATGTTCAAAGGCCACCCTGATATTCTTGTCACACTCATGTTTACCTAAAATCAATATCCCCCCATGTACAGGACATAATCTGTTTAAAACATATACTAGGGATGGACAGACATCTCTACAATGTAATAACTGAAATACAGGCTTTATCTATCTATCTATCTATCTATCTATCTATCTATCTATCTATCTATCTATCTATCTATATATATATATATATATATATATATATATATATATATATATATATATATATATGGCTTGTGAGTACAGGCTTTCACATGACCCACCACTTTCCACTCAAGCTTGTATTTCAGTTATTATATAATAGATGTTTATCCATTACTTGCATATCTATTAAATGGATTATGTCCTGTACAAGAGAGGTCAGATTGATTTTAGGTCAACATGGATGTGATGAGAATCTTGGCCTCAGGAGGGCATTTGAGCATTCCATTGTCAGATTTTCAATTGGATGGATGGTTGAAGAGTTGGAGTATGGAGTGAATTGGAGCCTGTCTATTAAAGTATGAAGATTAGTTACCTTAATATATATCTAGCACTTATTGCATATATGTGTAGAGATGATAATCTGTACCAACTGATGATTGCTGGTTTAGCATGAAATAGTTATATTGGTGATTATTTATCCTTTTGACATATATGTGTTCAAGTGTATCAGTGAAATGAGATTGAGTGGTGGGTCGTGTGAAAGTCTGTACACATATACCCTATATATTACATATATTAATACAGGTATATAATAAGTCTGTATTTCAGTTATCGAATGTGTCATTGTAAAATTTAATTAATTACTCCATATTTAGATTTTTGTAGTCAAAATCAAATCAAATAATTTATTACATTCTGAAATATACACATAGAGAGCGTACCAATAGCTCTAACAAGCTCGTAAATTAACAAGTGCGGTTATGAGAAATATTTAAAATCTCTATCCAGAACACTCTTATCTCCAGACCATGGTTTCGGGCTTATGGCCCACGTCAGTGGAGAACTAGAATATTCGGACACTAGACCTAAAATATCAACTCAAAAAACCAGCACTTATTTCAAACGTATATTTAAGAAGAAACTCTGAATTTTTCGGACATGAAAATGTCTTTAAATCCAGCTATCTAACTTAAATAGCTATATGGGACTGAAGTATATTCAGATCTACCATATTCTAATAGGCTCAGCATAGCCAAAGCCTTAAAGGTAAAATTATAATAATTAATAAAGCAAGTCATATATAACATGACATTACTTTTATGAGCTTGTAATTACAAAAATGCACATAGAGAGCGTACCAATAGCTCTAACAAGCTCGTAAGAGCAACAAGTGCTGTTATGAGAAATATTTAAAATCTCTATCCAGAACACTCTTATCTCCAGACCATGGTTTCGGGCTTATGGCCCACGTCAGTGGAGAGCTAGAATATTCGGACACTAGACCTAAAATATCAACTCAAAAAACCAGCACTTATTTCAAACGTATATTTAAGAAGAAACTCTGAATTTTTCGGACGGAAGAAAATGTCTTTAAATCCAGCTATCTAACTTAAATAGCTATATGGGACTGAAGTATATTCAGATCTACCATATTCTAATAGGCTCAGCATAGCCAAAGCCTTAAAGGTAAAATTATAATAATTAATAAAGCAAGTCATATATAACATGACATTACTTTTATGAGCTTGTAATTACAAAAATGCACATAGAGAACGTACCAATAGCTCTAACAAGCTCGTAAATTAACAAGTGCGGTTATGAGAAATATTTAAAATCTCTATCCAGAACACTCTTTATCTCCAGACCATGGTTTCGGGCTTATGGCCCACGTCAGTGGAGAGCTAGAATATTCGGACACTAGACCTAAAATATCAACTCAAAAAACCAGCACTTATTTCAAACGTATATTTAAGAAGAAACTCTGAATTTTTCGGACATGAAAATGTCTTTAAATCCAGCTATCTAACTTAAATAGCTATATGGGACTGAAGTATATTCAGATCTACCATATTCTAATAGGCTCAGCATAGCCAAAGCCTTAAAGGTAAAATTATAATAATTAATAAAGCAAGTCATATATAACATGACATTACTTTTATGAGCTTGTAATTACAAAAATGCACATAGAGAGCGTACCAATAGCTCTAACAAGCTCAGAATTAACAAGTGCGGTTATGAGAAATATTTAAAATCTCTATCCAGAACACTCTTATCTCCAGACCATGGTTTCGGGCTTATGGCCCACGCCAGTGGAGAGCTAGAATATTCGGACACTAGACCTAAAATATCAACTCAAAAAACCAGCACTTATTTCAAACGTATATTTAAGAAGAAACTCTGAATTTTTTCGGACATGAAAATGTCTTTAAATCCAGCTATCTAACTTAAATAGCTATATGGGACTGAAGTATATTCAGATCTACCATATTCTAATAGGCTCAGCATAGCCAAAGCCTTAAAGGTAAAATTATAATAATTAATAAAGCAAGTCATATATAACATGACATTACTTTTATGAGCTTGTAATTACAAAAATGCACATAGAGAGGCGTACCAATAGCTCTAACAAGCTCAGTAAATTAACAAGTGCTAGTTATGAGAAATATTTAAAATCTCTATCCAGAACACTCTTATCTCCAGACCATGGTTTCGGGCTTATGGCCCACGTCAGTGGAGAGCTAGAATATTCGGACACTAGACCTAAAATATCAACTCAAAAAACAGCACTTATTTCAAACGTATATTTAAGAAGAAACTCTGAATTTTTCGGACATGAAAATGTCTTTAAATCCAGCTATCTAACTTAAATAGCTATATGGGACTGAAGTATATTCAGATCTACCATATTCTAATAGGCTCAGCATAGCCAAAGCCTTAAAGGTAAAATTATAATAATTAATAAAGCAAGTCATATATAACATGACATTACTTTTATGAGCTTGTAATTACAAAAATGCACATAGAGAGCGTACCAATAGCTCTAACAAGCTCGTAAATTAACAAGTGCGGTTATGAGAAATATTTAAAATCTCTATCCAGAACACTCTTATCTCCAGACCATGGTTTCGGGCTTATGGCCCACGTCAGTGGAGAGCTAGAATATTCGGACACTAGACCTAAAATATCAACTCAAAAAACAGCACTTATTTCAAACGTATATTTAAGAAGAAACTCTGAATTTTTCGGACATGAAAATGTCTTTAAATCCAGCTATCTAACTTAAATAGCTATATGGGACTGAAGTATATTCAGATCTACCATATTCTAATAGGCTCAGCATAGCCAAAGCCTTAAAGGTAAAATTATAATAATTAATAAAGCAAGTCATATATAACATTTAGAATATGGTAGATCTGAATATGGTAGATCTGAATATACTTCAGTCCCATATAGCTATTTAAGTTAGATAGCTGGATTTAAAGACATTTTCATGTCCGAAAAATTCAGAGTTTCTTCTTAAATATACGTTTGAAATAAGTGCTGGTTTTTTGAGTTGATATTTTAGGTCTAGTGTCCGAATATTCTAGCTCTCCACTGACGTGGGCCATAAGCCCGAAACCATGGTCTGGAGATAAGAGTGTTCTGGATAGAGATTTTAAATATTTCTCATAACCGCACTTGTTAATTTACGAGCTTGTTAGAGCTATTGGTACGCTCTCTATGTGCATTTTTGTAATTACAAGCTCATAAAAGTAATGTCATGTTATATATGACTTGCTTTATTAATTATTATAATTTTACCTTTAAGGCTTTGGCTATGCTGAGCCTATTAGAATATGGTAGATCTGAATATACTTCAGTCCCATATAGCTATTTAAGTTAGATAGCTGGATTTAAAGACATTTTCATGTCCGAAAAATTCAGAGTTTCTTCTTAAATATACGTTTGAAATAAGTGCTGGTTTTTTGAGTTGATATTTTAGGTCTAGTGTCCGAATATTCTAGCTCTCCACTGACGTGGGCCATAAGCCTGAAACCATGGTCTGGAGATAAGAGTGTTCTGGATAGAGATTTTAAATATTTCTCATAACCGCACTTGTTAATTTACGAGCTTGTTAGAGCTATTGGTACGCTCTCTATGTGCATTTTTGTAATTACAAGCTCATAAAAGTAATGTCATGTTATATATGACTTGCTTTATTAATTATTCTGAAATATTTATTTTGTAGAACCCCATTCTCATACTATTATGTTTTTGTAAATAAATAAAATGCTTTTGAAAGTTTGTAGGAGTACATTATTAATACAATATGCATATGACATTTTTAACATGTCAGAAAAATATATTGCATACAAAATGTGTAGCCATATGCAAAATCTATAAAGTTATATAAAGCTTTCAAGTACCTAATTATTGCTCTCCCTAATATAGAATAAGAATTATTTAATATTAACTATTTCAATTATGCTAGAAGTCTATTTTTGGATTAATTATTTCTTAATAAGTCAGTTATATGATTGCTTTTTTTTTCCAATTGCTTCCATTGGATAAGTTACTTTATAAAAAATTGCACAGAAGAAATAATTTTTATTTAACACTTTATAAAACTACATTGGGATGACATTTCATAGTACTTAATTAAGAAAAATTTTTCAGCAACTTTAATATTTAAATACAGATCTACTTTATATCCCTGGAGTTATCAGATGTAATTATAGTGGATTTGAAATCAGACTTTCAAGCTTTTTTCAGCCATCTAATCTATTCCATATAACTGATACACATGACCACACACATGTAAAAAACATAAATGATCTCCAACATATGTATTTCATAATCTTGACCAATTGATAAGTGCTGGTTCAGCATAAAATATGTATATTGGAGATCATTTATTGTTTTCATATGTGTGTGATCATGTGTATTGGTTATAAGAGATAAATTTGATCACTGAAGAAAACTTGATAGTCTAGGTTCAAATACCCTATAGTTCCAGGAACTTTGTATATCTTGGAAGTATTTCTTATATTGATTTTATCCTTTTTAATAAATATCAATCATTATTTCACAATACTAAAAAAATATTCCATTCTATAATAGTCAGACAGTTTTATATCAAAGAATTATATGATTCTTTTGGTCTGTAATTATTATTTGTATTAATAGTAGGAGTTCAAATTTTTATTTAATATAGACATATATATGTAAAATTTAATAATTCAAGAACACTACTTTATCATGATAATCAAATTTCTAGATTTATTTCTATCTATTAAGCACTAGTAAAGATTATATTGCTTATTTTTATGCAATAACTAACATTTATTTTTTTATATGATTCAAGCAACCTTGAAATAAATATATTAATTTTATTATATATCATGGCTAAAGTTTCTGGTGCTTTTCCCAAAAATGTTTTATAACAAAGGAACACCAAATTATGTTTGTAGCTTTCACTTAGCATCTGCAATAACAGTAGTAAAATGTTGGTGATCATTTTTAAAAATATCAGTGTTTAGTTAGATATTTATGTAAAATATGGATAGAGGGAAAAATGAGATTTATTTTTGATTTGGATTACTTTGATATTAAGAAATATTGCAACAACATACAAAACAATTTGAATTTTTTTTTTTTCATATTATATACATTTTTTTTTTTTCATATTATATACATATACATGGCTAGAATGGATGGAACAAGTAAAATTAAAGCCTTTATTTTTAGAACACAGTTTATTTAATTATGTAATTCTCATATTAATATAAAATAAACCATGTTTTGCAGAAAATTAAAATGTATGGATTATAAAAAATAAAAAAAAATATTCTAAGAGTTAAAAAAAACTATTAAAGATATAAAACTTCTATTTATTTATTTTTTTTAATTAAAAAAAAGCCTTCTAGTTATATTGCAATTTCTGTGACAATATTTATATAGGATACTAGATGAAAAAATGATAAAAACACAATGGGAGTTATATAAATATGTAGCTGAAAAGTAATATTAATAAATAACTATACCATTGCAAAAACTATCTTCATTAATTTATATAATTTAATTAAATAAGCATTTATTTTTATAGCGTCTGTATACAATTTGTAATTACATTCATATCGGCCATTCAAGCCAATTGTACAAATGCTTTGCGAGTATTAAATAGTAAATGAATACCCTCTGACCAATACAAGATATAGAATTTATGCAGGAATAAAAAGAATCCCTCTTATTCCTACGACTCAAATATTTATATATGAGCAAATCTGAAGTACTGGCACAGAAGGTGTGACAATATAACGGTCACTTTAAATTACTATATACAATGTCTGAATGAATGACGCCAATGAAATTTTTTAGAATTTACTAAGCGTCATTCCAACTGAAACTTACTCATATATCTAAATAAGACGCTTAGTAAATTCTAGAAAATTTCATCGGCGTCATTCATTCAGACATTGTATATAGTAATTTAAAATGACTGTTATATTGTCACACCTTCTGTGCCAGTACTTCATATTTGCTCATATATAAATATTTGAGTCATAGGAATAAGAGGGATTCTTTTTATTCCTGCATAAATTCTATATCTTGTATTGGTCAGAGGGTATTCATTTATTATTTAACACTCGCAAAGCGTTTGCACAATTGGCTTGAATGGCCAATATAAATGTAATTATAATTTAATTAAACAAAATCTAATCTAAATTAAATATTGCTATTTAAATTCTTGTATTTCTCTAGTAGTAATAATTCTCAACTACTTTTGTGAATTGACTATTAAAATAATGCCTAACACAACTCAGTTTTATTTATATTGGAAATAAAAATGCTCCACCAGATGAAAAATTGTTTTGCTTATGATTTGCTATTTCTAAAATACATGTTTTTTTCTATAAGTTACCAATAACCTAGGAAAATTTAAAGCACTTTGAAATACGGTTTTGTGCAACAACATATATAAATATAATGTATATTATTGAATAAAATTTTAAAAAAAGGAATAAACGAATTATAACTATTACTATTAAATTTTAAAATAATGTTTTATAGAATAATTAAAAAAGGGTAAAAAATTTTAATATCACACAATTCTATGTATATCTCAGAAATAAATTTACTATCTTACTCAACTAACCTTAATTTTATATGAAAAAAAAGCACATCAAAAAAAAACTTTTTAATAATAAATTAATAAAATGTATTCTGAATATCAAAGTTTACATTGTCAAACATTTTTCATTAATATATATATAAAGAGAGAGAAAAAGAACATCTTAAAAAAAAGGTAAAAAGTAAATGATGAGCTTGAAAATTATCTCTTCTATTATTGATTAATTCTAACGTTTTTTAAATAATTTAATTAATTATAAATATTGAAAGTTATATAAAGTTTAATTTAAATCAATCTCATAGCATTATTTTATTGTTTAACATTACATACTATCGTATTATCTTTAATATCACGTTTTATTTCCATCGTTTACTTTCTCCATTATTTGTCACATGGCATTACACAACATTGAGAAAATATCCTTTTGGCAGTTTTCAAAGCAATGGCTTTTTTTGCAAGGTAATTCTTTCAAAATGGATTGTTCTTTTTAGAAGTATTGATTTGTCTTACATTGCTAATTTTTGTCAATAGTTTTTGCTGAATCTTATTTTTTATAAAGGTAATATCTCTTGTGGCAACTATGCTGTGCCAATTCATTTTGATTAATTACAATTTCTCATTTTCTAAAGGTAAATAAGTTATCAATTAAAATAAAATCATCAAAACAAGACTTATAGTAAAGAGATTATATAATATTTTTGATATGCAACACTCAATTATGGATTACTATTCCAGATGGTGACTCAACTAAAGTTTGCATTTAGTATATAACTTTATATTATATACCTAGGTGGACAATATCATAATGAAATGAAAATGATAACAATAACATACAGTTTTGATTTAGTCTTAGCTTTCTTTCACTGGTAAATTTAATATAAATTATCCTTTTTGCAGTAACTTCAATGTCTTTATAAAATTACACATTAACACTTTAAAATATACCATTCCCTCAACTAATAACTAATAGCTTTCTTTAATTCACCTGAGTAATAACTAGCTTCAACTGACTAAGGAATCTTTGAGCTCTTTATATAGCCACAAATTTTCTGTGCAATAAACTGTTTTGGTTTGAAATAGAAAAGAATGATATATAATATTTCAAAAACATATATTGATTTGGTTATTAATGTTTTATTTTGTTTGTTAGTCAGTATTCTTCTCATTTAATTCATTCTTAATAATTAAGTTAATTAAAATATTTATAAAAAAAGAATTTTTTTTTATTCAAATTACATAAGTTACTGGTTTTACATAACATTATTGTTAACAGTAAGCAAAGATATTTTTTTTTCCAAAAGTATTTTTCAATATCCAATTTTTAAATATACATTATTTTTAGTAATATTTGTCTACTAATAGTTGGTATTTAAATTATTTATCAGAAATAAACAATACTAAAGTTATTTATTCAATTCCTGAATTAAAATAATTTCACATTTTAAATCTATTTTCAGTTTCTTTACTCCACAATAAATTCTGACCTCTACTATTATTATCCTATTATATTTTGACATGTTTTTTACAAGATTTTTTTAACAAAAAAATATGATCTAGAACTTCAATTCTATCCATTATCCACAGACTTATGAATTAGCTGCTTTGGTAATCTTGAAAATCGTTTATAATTTGCATATATGAATAATTTCTTATAAATTCACACACATTTAAATATCATATACATACAAATATTAAAGTTTTCATCTTACAATACCACATTTCATAAAGGCTGGATTACTATTCAAAGGTAGCAATAACAATTTCAGAGCCAGCCACCCACTCCCATCTGTCTTTATTTAATTACTACATTGATTATCTTTTAAATAGTTTTATATTAATGAATTATATGATTTTAAGATGCATTTACATTACTTTAGCAGGCCATCTATAACTTAATTGTGTTTATGAAGACAATATTTTACTATATTTCATTTTTTATCTCATAATTTGATTTTTCCAGTGACTAAAACACTTTTTCAATTGGCTAATATATATATATATATATATATATATATATATATATATATATATATATATATATATATATATATATATATATATATATATAGTTTAGAGGATTTGAACTCAGATTTTCAAGCATCCTTCAACTATCCACACTATCTCATACAACTGATACACATGACCACACACATGTAGAAAAGATTAATAATAACCAATATATGTATTTCAAGCTAGACCAGCACTCATCAGTTGGTCCAGATCATCATCTCTCACACGTAATTATAATCAATGCTAGTTTATCTTAAGATAGCAAGTCTTCATATTTTAATGGACAGGCTTCAATCCACTGCAACTCCAACTTTTCAGCCATCCATATCATTGAAACTCTGATGATGAAAAGTCAAATCCCATGCTGATGCCAATATTATTGACATGCCCATGTTGATCTGAAGTCACTCTGACCCCTCATGTTTAGGACAGCATCCATTAAATACATATAAGAGGGATGGTATAAGTATGAAGATTTGCTATCTTAATATAAACTGAGCATTGATTATATATATATGTGTGAGAGGTGATAGTCTGGACCAACTGATGAGTGCTGGTTTAGCATGAAATATGTATATTGGTGATTATTAATCTTTTCTACATGTGTGTGGTCATGTGTAGCAGTTGTATGGGATAGTGGGAATAGTTGAAGGATGCTTGAAAATCTGAGTTCAAATCCTCTATACTTACAATTAAGCTCCCAGTTTAGTGAAGTGCCTGGTTTTCAAATATATATATATATATATATATATATATATATATATATATATATATATATATATATGTGTGTGTGTGTGTGTGTGTCATCAAGGTGCAATCTTTATTATCTATATAAATACATAGGACCATAATTAAAGTTGGAATTCCACTTTCATTGTTAAAAAGAGATTGCCTAAAAATAGTTTGAGATTGGTGATTATTATTGATATTGAGATTGTCTAATGCAGGTAGCTGCTCAATATTATTTCTCAGTAAAAAATTATAAAAGTTTTAAAACTATTTAAAGTTTTAAAAGGTAAAAATAATATTTAAAAGCTGTTTAAGGATATAAAATATATTATATTAATCGTTAACATCATGGAATCAGTGTAAAACAGTTTTTTTTATTGTCACCTAATCGCAGTCCTGATTGTCCACTTATAACTAAAATGATATCTAAAAAAAGGCTAAATGATAAACTAAAGTTATTATTAGTAAACAGAGCAAAACTCTCCATACAGTATTGCCACCTGTGCTAAACAGAGTAATCAATGGATGCCAGAAGGCTTGTGCTTAAAATCCCTATCCAATGCCTACTCATCCAATATCTCCAGACTAGTTTTGGCTTGTGGCCTTCCTCAGTGAGGAGCTTTGGATCTTAGAGCACTGCATCTAGATCTTAGGATCTAATGCAACCCTCTAGCAACCACCTTTTATCTCTACTTAACTACAAAACTATGAAAATGAAATTGAAAACCCAAAAAATATTTTCAATCTAAGCTCAATAGCTTATATAGTCATATGGGCCTGAACTCAGTTCAACACCCATACATTTTGGTGTCTTTGGCTCTTTTACAACCATAGGCACCACTATTCTATTAGGCAGGATTGGTGTTAAGCCATTAAGCATCACATGATCACAATTCCTATACTAGCACAATAATTGTTGATAAACAGAGCAAAACTCTCCATACAGTATTGCCACCTGTGCTAAACAGAGAAATCAATGGATGCCAGAAGTCTTGTGCATAAAATATCTATCCAATGCCTACTCATCCAATATCCCCAGACTAGTTTCTGGCTTGTGGCCTTCCTCAGTGAGGAGCTTTGGATCTGAGAGCACTGCATCTAGATCTTAGGATCTTATGCAACCCTCTAGCAACCACCTTTTTATCTCTACTTAACTACAAAACTATGAGAATGAAATTGAAAACACAAAAAATATTTTCAATCTAATCTCAATTGATTACTCTGTTTAGCACAGGTGGCAATACTGTATGGAGAGTTTTGCTCTGTTTATCAACAATTAATGTGCTAGTATAGGAAATGTGATCATGTGATGCTTAATGGTTTAACACCAATCCTGCCTAATAGGATAGTGGTGGCTATGGTTGTAAAAGAGCCAAAGACACCAAAATGTATAGGTGCTGAACTGAGTTCAGACCCATATGACTATATAAGCTATTGAGCTTAGATTGAAAATATTTTTTGTGTTTTCAATTTCATTCTCATAGTTTTGTAGTTAAGTAGAGATAAAAGGTGGTTGCTAGAGGGTTGCATTAGATCCTAAGATCTAGATGCAGTGCTCTCAGATCCAAAGCTCCTCACTGAGGAAGGCCACAAGCCAGAAACTAGTCTGGGGATATTGTATGAGTAGGCATTGGATAGGGATTTTATGCACAAGCCTTCCGGCATCCATTGATTACTCTGTTTAGCACAGGTGGCAATATTGTATGGAGAGTTTTGCTCTGTTTATCAACAATTAATGTGCTAGTATAGGAAATGTGATCATTTAAAGTTACTATTATTCTTATTTAAAATAATCATGAATAAAAGACAACTATATTTCCTTAAAGAAAGATATATCTCCCTTCACATAAAATAACATTTGTTTATTCATGTCAAATTAAATAATTTAATTAATCATATATTAAAAATGAGAAACAAGTGTAAAATCTCTAGAAATAAATTCTCAAAACGTGTAAAAGTACTTTATTGGACTTTAAAACAATGACTTAATTGAGAGTTATGTCTAATGAAAATTAATATTCTGCTTGAGTTGAATAATAAACATGTGAAAAATAGCTTGAAAAATTTTGAAGAAGAAAATGTTTAGCATATATTTAATAATGAATAAAAAAGAGGAAAGATAAAAGATGAATTAATATTTCTCACATTATAATACAAGGTGAGATATTGTATTATTATAAGAAAATAATAGTGAAAATGGAAAGATTAAGTGAAAAAGTCTGTTTAATTTTTAATAGTAGATGACAGTCACGAAGATGATACACTATAATTCAGAAAGTCAAATGAATTGATTCATATGTACTTAAATTTTACGAGATTAATAAGTAAAAGAAAAGAGGAGAAATAAGTGAAATAAATTTGTTGATGAATTAATAAAACATATTTTAAAGTTTAGACACACGGAAAAAATAATGTGAAGATGTATTAAGACAATTTGTTAAACTCTTTCATTAATGTATTTTTCAAGATTATAATTATGCACATGTAACTTTAAATTAGTCAAGAAAGAAAGATGAATCTAATTCAAAACTTTTTTCCAGTTAGTGTTGTGCTTGTGTGTCAAATGTTTTGTTTAAATATACAGGTGCTCTAGCAGAAAGAAAATATGAGAAGCACCTAAACTCACAAGGGATGGTGAACATCTATTGGGTTACTATGGTAGTATTAAACTAGAAAATTGAAATGGGTTTAAAAAAATGAAGAATATACTTAACAATATAAAGAGGGTATACATGTGTGATAGTGTATGATAGTGTGTGTGTGGAGTATATTTTAACTTCATATTATAGCTGGAATATATTTTTAAAAATTGAGTGTGGCAGAATATGTTGTAGAAGTATTTCAAATTTATTATCATAAAGTATATTTGACAAAGAGGAATGCAAAAATGGTGATAAATAAGAATTTATAGGATTCTATGAAAATAAATATAAAATGTAATGTTATGTATGAGAATAAAAAAAGAGTGAATGTTAATGTAAAAAAATAATCATGATCTCATTTGTTGCATACAAAAAATGTCATATTGATGATGATAAACATAGACTATTTGTTTTGTAACATCATCTCAAATGTGTATAGAAAAGTATTTAATGGGAAGATTGGATTATATTATGGGTCCAAAAGTAATATAATAATAGATGCTGAAGATACAGATTCTAAAGACACAGTAGTGAAAGATGAGTTGAGATTTTAGGATAGGATATACAAATATCATCCTATAGGTATCACAAAGATTAATCCCATTCAAAAGATCTGCAAAGACATGAGTGTAGTATATACTGTAAATGCTTGCTGTATAAGCCAGGGTAAAATTGGGATAAGATCATTAGGAAAATGATTACCTGCCAAATTATGACATCTCATAAATAGAGGAATCCACCATCCCCCTACTATGATATAGTATTTTTGATAAAATCAGTTTCTTATCTATGATGTTTTCTGGTAAATAAGAATATAGTAGGCATTGAAATTTGACTAAATATGTTAATAATTTTATAGTTTTTCTTCCAAAGTTTTGACAGATTAGTTTAAAAGTAGTAGGACTATATACAGAACAAATAATTTATATTTGAATAAAATCTGAATAAATTATTATATGAATAATGATATCTGAGATCAAATATAAACATAAAACATAAGTGAGAGATAAAGAAGGAATGTATAAAATAAATTACATTATATAAAAAAGAATCCTCAATCTCACTATTCATTTTAAATACATTATAAATATTGTTTTTTTTATTTTGTTTTCAACATTAACACAGCAGCATAATTTTTTTATAAGATTATGGTGCAAATTTTGAATATTAAGTATAATTTAAATATTGTAATTTATTAAAATATATGGTAAATAGGAAAAGATGATTAAGAAGATAACCACCAAATAACTCATGAATTATAAAACTATATAATAATAGTATGGAAGCATACATGATGATAAAAAGCAACAACTTATTAATTTAAAGAACTAGATAATGAACATGGGGTTAAAAGTTAAAATGTATAGAATATATATATATAATCAAAACTACCCCAAATCCAAAATTCAACCAGACCAGCATAAAAATAATATTAAAACACAACCAAAGGTTTCACTGCTACAAGCAGACTTCTCAAGTGTAAAGAACTACCAAAACTACACAGATATATAATATTAAAAATTACCCACAAATCCATTTACTTCCCATCCACCCTTAATATTAAAAGAACTTTTAAACAAGTTAATTGCTTCAGAATAATAAATTTTCAATAATAAAGATTCTTTAATTCTTCTTTTGATTTCTTCTTTGAAAGAAATGAAATCAAAAGAACAATTAAAGAATCTTTATTATTGAAAATTTATTATTCTGAGGCAATTAACTTGTTTAAGAATTCTTTTAATATTAAGGGTGGATGGGCAGTGAATGGATTTGTAGATAATTTTTAATATTATATATCTGTGTAGTTTTTGTAATTCTTTACACTTGAAAAGTCTGCTTGTAGCAGTGAAACCTTTGGTTGTGTTTTAATATTATTTTTATGCTGGTCTGGTTGAATTTTGGATTTGGGGTAGTTTTGATTATATATTGACTAGTTTAGCTTTATGCTTGTAATGTTTATATATATATATATATATATATATATATATATATATATATATATATATATATATATATATATATATATATATATATCTGTGATGAAAGTAAAGAATCTTTATTATTGAAAATAAGCAGTTAAATGATTATTTTGTTAATGAATTTGTTGTTCATTATTATTGTTATAAATAAATGAATATTTTAATTTTGCATTAATATTTTCATTGCATTTGCGAGTTATTTCCATCACAAGGTCATATCAAGAAAGCACATTATCCACATAGAATTATATATAGCATATATTGATTGCATGTTTTATCAGAAAAGTTATAGTTAATAATTTATCATTGACTCATTAATTGTCCATTGCTTTTAAATTATAACCATATTAAAAGAAGTTTGTGGTACTTCATGTTTTTATTAGATATAAAAGGATCTTGAAGATTTATTTGAAAAGTACTCTAAAGTATTATAAAATGGAGAACACATAATAGAAATTAATAGTATGTTTTGAGAATTACTTTCTGATTTGTAATCTAATTTTAAAATGTATTTTGTATCATAAATTTAGAAGTATTATATTATTTAAAAGTACAAATTACTGACAAAATATCTTTTAAGATTTGTAATTCTGAAAGATCAAATTACAATGGGTGAATGTTGAGTAATTAAAAAAATGTATTTAAGAGAGTTAGACTGTGTAGATAATAAATAATTGTATAATAAAGCTTTTGATTGTAATAAAAATGATGATTCTATAATGATTGTTATTAGTATAAATATGAGAATAAATATTAGGAAAATAAATTAAATTATTTATATTAATTTTCATGTCATTATTATAGTTCAATTAATTTTCAAATAGGAGGTTAATCAAGACTTGTAATAATAAGTGTGATTTTATTTAAATGGTTATATCCCAATAAAATCCCTCTTGTGGTTCAATTATTTAATTATCAATCTAATTATTATATTATATATTAGAATAATTATGGTCCCTGAGATAGGCATAAATAGCATTAATTCTTTTAATTTAATGTAATTTTTGTTTTAACATTATTATTTTGAGATTTGTAAATTATACAGAGTAGTTAAAGCATTATTTAAATGAAATATTATGTTAGCCACTGTTTGTTGTGGGGATTTTCATAACGATTATAATATGATGATAGTAGGAGAATTTTCACAATAGCAATGCCATTGTAGAGTGTATTTTATATACTTCTCAGTGTTAAAACCTCTATGTTGTAATCATTCCTAAAGTATATTTTGATGTATCACAAGTTTCTGGTCCCATAGAGAGTCTTATACTTTATTGTTTTTAATATTGATTGTTTCTTATTGGGCTACTATCATAGAGAGTAAAAAATTAGGGTAGAGGTGATGAAAAACTGGAAGGGAAGTGTAGGATATATATATATATATATATATATATATATATATATATATATATATATATATATATATATATATAAGCAGATAGTTACAAAACATGTAGCTGAAAATCTTTAATATAAAATTATAATTAAGAATCTTTACGAAAACTATATGTTTAATACTGATGTAAACACTGTCAAAAAAAATTCTGAAATGGATTTTATAAATTCACATTTTCAAATAATTCTTTACTTTAGTTTTATAAGAAAGATTCCCATTTATGTATTTTATATCTCTGTTTATTTTGCATATATATACAACATAAAAAAATTTAAATGTTTTAAAAATAACGTATCTGACAGGATTTCACTGATAAGTGAGGCAGATGTCAGTGCTACATTAGAAAGCTGCCAACACAAGGATTGAAAAAAAAAAAACATTTTGCAAAAAAAAATATTTATTTCAATATATACATCCAATTCAGTTTCTTGACTATTAAATAGAAAAAAACATAATGAGATATTAGAGCAAACTATAAAATGATATATGTTGGGATTAACAAGACAGAGTTAAAAAAACATATAAAAATGAGAATTAATAAATATCAGTAGCATTAAAGAGTGTGACCCAAATAAATTGGGCTGAATATGTCAGAAAGAAATTAACAATCAATAAACCATTAAAACCATAAATTGTATATAAGGTATTATAGAATATATAGAAAAAAAATGGCATGTGAAATGAATAGTTGGAGTAAGGTATTTTGCTGCAGTTATATGAAAGAAAACATTTTAGATTAAAAGAAAAAAAAGTGTCTTGCAGTAGATTGACAGAAATTGAAATCAAGGCAGATAGATGTATTATACAAATATAAGAACTGTGTTTGGTTTAAAATTATATTATTACTTTTTATATATGTAGTTCTGTAAATAAATGCTGAAAATATTTGTGATAATACAAAAAAAATTGACCTACCTCACATGCATTTGTTTAATGTATAAATCTCCACCTACATTCCATCAGCAAGAGTTTTAAAAATACAAGTAAATCACTTGTGTTTTGAGTGCATTTACATTTAAGCCAATCCTTGTGTAACTTACTTATATCAGGACTTGAACTTATTATGTGCTTAATATTGATATAATCTCGGGTAATTAAACTTGATATTTCATTCATTCCCTGTGAATAATGAATGAAATTTATACAATTCAATTGCCAATTACAATATCAAGCACACATTAGGATCAAGCCTTGAGATAAGCATTGTCACCAAGAGTTGACTTATATATGAATATGCCCTAAATTGACGTGATCCACTTATCTTTTTAAAATTTTTGATGACAGTGTGCAGAGATTTATCCATTAATGAACAGTGCATGACAGAAAAGTTAATTTCCTTCTGTATCATATTTGATTTTCATATAATGAAATTTGTTAAAAGTTATATATTTACATTAAATTAAAAAAAAAAAAACTAGTTAAATATAAGTAATTAAAATGTTTATATTTTTAACTGATATTTAATTAAGAAAAAAATTATTTTTTTTGTTGTCATTATTGTTTTTTTTTTCCTACTGAAAAATATAATCAGAAGTAAATCGATAGCAATTTTCTTGAGTAAGTTAAATAATATTAATATTATAATTTATATTTCGAGTTTTAATTATTAGAAATTCTTTTGAAAAAAATACACACATTAATAGTAATGTTGCTGTCTACATTATACGTGAGATGTTTTTTTTTTTTTTTCAAAATCCATTAATTTAAATTATTATAGCTTGCATAATTAATTTTAGTAATACACAGCTCATACAGAACTCATATGATATTGTTTTTAAAAATTTATAAAATTATCTTTGAAAAGTTAACTCAAGTGCTACTATAATAAAAATGTCAATAGACACATGTAGTGCTTAGATAGGTTAATGAATATGTTTTATATCTATATAAGAGTATTTATTTGTGATTCTATATTTTTAAAACAAGATTAAGAGCAAATGACATTTTGCCAATTATTCATTTCATTTAATTAAACTTATTATAGGCAAATATATTTAATAGAATATTTTTAATGCACTATGTTACAAACAGCTCCAAAATCATTTGATGATTGCAATGTTAAATTTCAAATCCTCATTGATTAAGGCAAAAGCAAAAAACTATTCCAAGAACTGGGATTAACTTCCATTATCATATGGAACAAACACATTTTTTAGGTTTATACTTGATGAAAATAGAATAGAACAATGAAAAATATGAACTACTACAAAAATAGTGCTAATTATAATATTATTTCTTTTATGAAAACTGTTAATCTAAAAATGAATATTTTTTAAATATTGATATTTAGCAAAAATAGTATACTAAAATTAAATATTACTATTCTGATACTAAGGAAGCAGGTGATATGCATATAGGTCTGGGTTCATGAGTACACTTTCAATGCTTGTGTACCATAATCATACATATATATTAAACAAATCTATTATAGCTCCATATCATAAGTATTGCTAACATGAAAATGGATGATTACATAAATAACAATAGTGTTTAAAAAGTCCTTATAAAATAAGCATGGAAGTTCAGCTTCTCTGTAAATTGGCTTTATCTTCACTAGAATATGTTTTATTAGCAATTGTTATAGAAAAAATGACATTATTTTTTTATTTATCCATACTTTTTTATAATATCTTGTCTCAGATTTTTAGAATAGAGAAATAAACTAGTCACCACTGAATGAAGATTATTTGAAAGATATTAAGTGAACTGAATTTGCTAACCATGTGCATTTATGAAAATATATTGAATATATTAAATTATTTTATAACTAATATTGCATGAATAATTTAATTTCATTGAGAAAGCAATATAGCAAAGCAGAAGGAAAGGCATAATTGTAAGCTTTTGCATAAAAATGTTCATTGCATTACTAAACATTTTTTTCCGACTTATTGTTAATGTATTGAAATGGATCTATAACTTTATTTATTTTTTAAAATATATATATATATATTTAAAAATATTATAATCAATGATATCATCATGACATACGATAAGATTGCTGTAATTGTGTAAGATTGTATTGATATTGTAAAAAATCAGGATATTTCAATCACTCAATTATTCATTTAAAGTTTAAAATGTAAATGTTTTACTTTGTCTTTTTATTATTAATTAAGTTATATTGAATATTTGGTACAAAAAGTGATCACTTATTAAAGGGAAAGTTGACAATGTTGTATTCATTTATATTTTTTAATAATTCACAATCTATTTTTGTGTTATTTTACGATCTATTTTATCTTTATCTTCTTGTTGTTTTTTCTTCAGTTATCCATATATGAAGATTCTTTGTTTCATCACACAAATTATTTCTATATGTATCCAAAAAATTTTAATCGATTCAACTTTTTAACTAATAACTCACCATACCCAAATACAATTAGTGCTTTTTAACTGTGACCTATTTTTATTTGAGACCTTAACTTCTATTATTCATTAAATTAAATACAGTGTTGTATTGTGGTTTCTTCATTTTAGTACATTTGTTTTATAAATGTTCTCTCACAATTTAATAGCTGTTCAATTTTTATATACCAACTTTGTATCAGTTTTCTTATTTTTCCAAATTTTTGCTTACTTTAATATTACATTGAAGTTTAATTATGGCTAGAACCTGTTACTAACATTAAACTTAACTTTCATTTTAATCTACAGCTTTTTTTTTGTTTTTCATCTTTCTATGACCTACTATTTATAATACATTTTTATTTTAATCTTCTGTTTACATTTATTTTATTATTTAACTTGTTAGTATAATTATTATTTTATTTAACAATTGGTATCATTAACTTACCCATTTCTTTTAGTATTGGCAGCTCAATTATTTTCTGGATTTAATATTCTTTATATTTTTTCAATATTTTAATTTTGTTGCTACTAATATCTTAAATTACTAGAAATCAATATGTAATGCGAGTATAATTTATTGCTATTATCTAGAAGTTACATATACAAATCATTCTCCTTTGATATTTTTAAAGTCAATTTCTGAATAAAACCTTAGCAACTCTTGAGTTCTATATATTTTAATCTAACACATAACTTTCTATGATTTTGGCCGACAAACTGTATCTTACAATTACATTATAATTCTGTAGTAACAATACAAAACTACTTAGTCAGTTTCTTATTTTATTTAGCTTTGTAGCTTATTTTAATTTTTTCATTATCATGTATTTTTATTGATAGAATAGCAGAATAATAATATCTCCGATAATTATTGCAAAATAACGATATTTTTATTTTATCAGATGCACCTTAAAAATGCTTATTTGACAGCCAATCAGGTGTAATAATGTCTGCACAAAGGAACTCTCAACTCAAAACACAAGGGACATCTCTCAAAGGTTCCAACCTCTCACGTTATTATTATATCATCAGCTTACGCTTAATAAATTAATATATTTATTTTTTATCATTTACTTTTAGTCGTATTATATATTAATATATTACGCACTAAAACATTATTTTGTAAAATAACTATATTAAATATAAACTCTGCATGGCATTTCAATTTATTTTTATTTTCTTTGTTTTTATTTCCATTCACAAAATATTTCCTACGAAACTATTGTAAGAAAGTTTGGGCAATATGGAATCACTTTTGCAAACGTTAATCCTTTTAGTCGATCTATTTTGATAATCCTATTAAAATAGTTATTTTTAACTCTTTAAAATGTGAAATATATATATATTATCAAAAGTATCAATAGTTAGAGTTTTGTAATTTTCAATAGTTAAAAATAATTATTTTAATAGGATTAAAATTATGAAACATGCTTTGTTCTGAAATAATACCACAGATAGTAGTAAATTTATCGTTTTTTTTTTTTTTAAAGGTAAAATAATCACTACATATTTTATTTGAATCTAAATGCATTACATATCATCCATAAACATATATATATATATGTTAAAGCAAAAAAAAAAAAAAAAACATAATTAATTCTACAATTTTAAAATAGCAATAAATGAAAAATGTAACCAGATGAGGCATGACTGTCACTCTGAATAGCATGTTTTATAATAATAAAAATGTTTTGATTTAAATGTACGGAGAGAAAATAATAGGATCAATTATAAAATATTTATAAAACTGTCAATGAGAGAATTTGTCAACCTAGATAAAAGATTCTTATTGGGCAAAAATTGGCTGGATTTACAACATATTTATATGCTAATAAATTGTTGAATGTAGAATATATATAAAAAAAGCTATTTTAAATATTTCGTGTTATACAAGTTTACATAACTTGGAGAAAAAAAAATGAAAGCATGGATTTTATTATCATGCATAAATAATGACTTAACATTAAATGTAATACCAAATACTGGTAGGTTAATTATTAATGAAAAGGATGTACTTAATAAAATCAGAAAATTTAAGGTTATACATAAAGTATTGTAGTGGTAAGTGTCAAGTTATATTAAAGAGTTGGAAATATTTGCATTTAAAGAGAAATTTCATTGACATGAACTTTTGTAAGATAAATGAGACTTTCATTTTATTAAATTCCAACTGTAAAATGCAGCTCAGAATGGCAGTCATACTGAAATCTGGTTATACATTTTATTTATTTATTTATATTTTTATATAATGGAATTTTCAATAAAATTTTAAAAATTGTAGAATTAATATGAAAAGATATACTAAATCCGAGTTTAAATATATTTATTGAATTATAACCACCAAGTATAGCCGCCTTTGCGTTATATAAAAATGAGCAAAAAAGCTTCCTTGAAAGTATACTTACTAATAATAATTCAATAAACGTATTTAAATTATAATTCAGTAATTATTTTTATATTACTATAATAATTATTGGCAGAGTATACTTGGGTCATATTATGAATTAGTTTTTTGTTTAAATTTTCAATGTTTTGATGAAATGACATTCATTGTTGTCAAGATGAACACTTTAATGAACAACTGTTGGGTCTCATATAATAACAAGATTATGATTGAATGAAAATTAAAAAAACGTTTATATATATAATATAACCTTCTTCTGGTTCTTCATCACCTCGATCCTACCTTCTTTACTCTCTATGGTACTAACTCAATAATAAACAATCAAGTATATCAACAATAAAGTATAAGCCTCTCTATAGGGCTTGAAACTTATGATACAGCAAAACATAAGATAGACTTTAGGGATGATTACATCATAGAGGATTTAGCATTGAGAAGTATATAAAATACACACCACAATGGCATTGCTGTTGTAAAAATTCTCCTACTACCATCATATTATAATCATTAGGAAAATCCTCACAACAAACAATGACTAACATAATATTTCATTTAAATAATGCTATTCCTCCTATAATTTAATAATCTCAAAATAATAACATTAAAACAAAAATTACATTAAGTTAAAAAAATTCATGCAATCCTATCTCTATCTCAGGGATCATAATTATTCTGTTCTAAAATATAATATAATAAATATATTGATAATTAAATAATTGAATCACAAGAGGGATTTTACTGGGATCCAACCATTTAAATAAAATCACACTTCCAATTACAAACCTTGATTAACCTATTTGAAAATTAATCTAACTATAATAATATGACTTAGAAATTATTGATCACTATCTACTCATTACCTTTACTTAAATAATTTAATTTACTTTCCTCAGATTTTTTGTCATACTTATAATAATAACAATCACTATATAATATTCATTTTTATTATAATCGAAAGCTTTATTACACAGCTATTATCTACAAAATCTAACTCAATTAAATTCACTTCTTAATTATTTACCATTCACCCTTTGTAATTCAAACCTTCAGAATTATGTACCCTAAAATATATCTGGTCAGTAACTCATACATTGAAATAATATAATTCTTCTAAATTTATGATATAAAATACATTTCAAAATTAGATTACAAAATCAGAAAGTGATTCTTAAAACATACTATTAATTTTTATTATATGCTTTCCATTTTGTAATACTTAATCCTACTTTTCAAATAAATCTTTAAGATTCTTTTATATATAATAATATATGAAGTATTACAAACTCCCTTTAATATAGTTATAATTTAAAAGCAATTGATAATTAATGTATAATCAATATATGCTATATATAATACTATGTTAATAATGCACTTTATTGATATGACCTTGTGGTGGAAATGAGATCTCAAATGCAATGAAATTACTAATACAAAATTTAAATTAAAATATTCATTTATTTACAACAATCATAATGAACAACAAACAGATATACACCTTATGTTAAATAATTCTTTAACAAAATAATTATTTAACTGTTTATAACTTTACAATTAAATTACTTACATTCATCATAGATATACATAACAATTATTCTATACATTCTAACATTAGTCATAGTTCTTTAAATTAATATGTTCATTCTTATTATTATCATGTATGCTTTCATACTATTATTATACAGTTTTACAATTCATGAGTTATTTTATGGTTAGCTTCTTGGTCATTATTCCCTATTTATCTTATATTTTGTAATTCCAGATATATTAATAAAATTATAATATTTAAATTATATTTCATACTCAAAATTTGTATAAAAATATTGCACTATAATCTTATCAACAAAAATTATTGCTGTTGTGGTAATGTTACAAAAAGAAATAATAAAAACAAAAATGAATAGTGAAATTAAGGATTATTTTTCATATAATGTAATTTATTTTATACATTTATTCTCTCTCTCACTTATATTTTCTGTTTGTCTTTGATTTCAGATATCATTATTTATATAATAATTTAATCAGATTGTATTCAAATATAAAGTATTTGATCTGTATATGGTCTTACTACTTATAAGCTAATCTATCAAAACTTAGGAAGAAAAACTATAAAATTCTTAAAATATTTACTCAACTTTCAATACTTACTATATTCTTGTTTACCTGAAAACTTCATAGATAAAATACTGATTTTATCAAAAATACTATATCATAATAGAGAGATGGAGGTTTCCTTTATTTGTGAGGTGTCATATTTTCATAGGTAATCATTTTCTTAATAACCTTACCCCAATTGTACCCTGGTTTATACAGCAAGTACTTATGGTATATACTATATTCATGACTTTGCAGAAAACCCTCTCATGTCTTTCTAATAAACTATGTGGGTATCATAAAGATTAATCCTATTAAACTATTCAATCAGTTCTTCATGATGATATTTTTATATCCTATCCTGAAATTTCAACTCATCTTTCACTACTATGCCTTCAACATCTATTCTTATACTACCTCTGGAACAATAATATAATCCAATCATCCCATTAAATATTTTTCTATCAACACTTAAGGTCATGTTACAAAACAAATAGTCTATCGTTATCATCAACAATATGATACTTTTGTTCTTTTTATATAATAAATGAGATCATGATTATTTTTTTATATTAATATTCACTTTTTTCTTACTCTCATAAATAACATTAAATTTTATCATATATTTATTGTTATTTTCATAGAATCCTATACATTTTTATTTATCACCACGAGTTTATTCCCTTTTGTCAATTACACTTTACTATAATAAATTTAAAATACCTCTACAACATATTTTACCACACTCAATTTATATATATATATATATATATATATATATATATATATATATGTGGTATAAATATATATATATATATATATATATATATATATATATATATACCAGGTAAAATATAAAGTTAATATATTATTCCACACACACTTTCATGTTTACAACTTATGTATACGCTCTTCCTAGCTTTAAGCTTATTCTAGCATTTATATTTCATATCTAACAAAAAAAAAAATGTTAATAATAAATTTAAAATTAAAATCCTTTTTTTTTTTTTTCTTGTTTTTTTTTTAAAAAAAAAACCCATTTCAATTCCTAGTTTACATATACTATCATGGTAACCCAATAGATGTTCACCATTCCTTGCAAGTTTGGGTGCTTCTCATATCTCCTTTCTGCTAATACACATGTATATTTAAAACAAAACATTTGACAAACAAGCACAGCCTTAACTGGACAAAAGTTCTGATTTAGATTCATCATTCTGTCCTGACTAGTTTAAAGTTACATGTGCATAATTATAATTTTGAAAAATACATTAATGAAAGAGTTTAACAAATTTTCTTAATACATCTTCACATTATTTTTCCCACATTACAAAACTTTAAAATATTTTATTAATTAATCAATAAGTTTACTTCAATTTATTTCGCCATTTTCCTTTTACTTATTGATCTGTAATATTTAAATACATATGAATAAATTCATTTAAGTTCCTGTTCTGTAGTGTGTCATCTTCGTTATGGTCATCCATTATTAAAAAGTTAAATAGACTTTTTCGATAATCTTTTCTCTTTTTACTGTTCCTTTCTTATAATAATATAATAAGATTTCACTTTCTATTAAAACATGAAAAATATTTATTCATCTTTAATCTGTCCTCCATGTTATTCATTATTAAATATATGGTAAACATTTTCTTCTTCAAAATTTTTTAAGCTATTTATCTCACATCAACAGTTCAATTCAAATAGAATATTAATTTTCATTAGACTTATCACTCTCAACTAATTCATTATTTTTAATGTCCAATAAAATACTTTTACAAGTTTTAAAAAATTATTTCTAAGGATTTTAGACTTGTTTCTCATTTTTTTAATATATGACTAATACAAATATTTAATTTGGCAAAAATAAACGAATGTTTTTTTTACGTGAATGCAGGTATATCTTTATTTGAAGAAATGTAATTGTCTTTTCTTTCTCATGATTATTTCAGATATTTTAATTATAAGTAGATGATCAGGACTGCAATTATGTCTCAATAAAGAAACTAGTTTACATTCCATGACATTAACAATTAATACAATATTTTTTTATATCCTTAGACAGCTTTTTAAATATTATTTTTGACATTTAAAACTTTAAATATTTTTAAAAGTTTTATAATTTTTAGCAAGATATGAAACTGAAACAGCTCCCTGCTTTATTTTTTTTTTATGAATCTGTATCTTGATCATCTGCTCCTCTCTTTCTCTTAAAAAGTTTGGGATAAAGTGATATCTGAAAACTACTTACTTAAATCTCAGGGGTCAACATCCCAAATCAACTATTACAACTTTTAAATGAATATTTTTCTATCTCTATTTAAAATAATTAAATCAGTAAATACTTTACAAAAAAAACTCATTTAAATCATTTCTTTATAACTAATGCATTAAGTAGAATTCTATTTTAATATATGATATTATTAATTGAATTTAAATATAAAGTTTAATAATAAATATTTATACTTAAAATATATTATTATTATGATAATTTTAAAATCAATTATTAGCTTATAATCTTTAATTGTTCTTTCTTTCATATACTACAATTCTATATGTTATAGCTTTTAAAGAAACGTTGTAATAAAAATCAATTAAAGCCAAATTTATAAGTAACAATGTTTATTTGGATTTATACATCGAAATTATATATTGGATTATAATACAAATGATTACAAATAAAGATGATTATTAAATCTCTACAGAATTCTTTCTTTACTCATTTTTCACTAAGTCATTTATTTATATTATACCAAAATTTATAGCATTACTATTATCTCAATTTTAAATTTTGGAGGTATAATATACATTTTATATTCTATTCCTATCATGGAAATAGAAGGTCAATTGACAACATTTTTTTTTTTTACTTATTTTCATTTTACTAGTTGATATATCAATTGAGATATAAAAAATTATTTTTGAAGAAGAAAGAGATAAAAGCCAAACAGTTTAAATAAATATAATAAAATATAGTAATATTTCTGCCTAATTGAAGTTGTTATTTTATCTCTTTCTGCTTGTAAAATCACTTTTAATAAATCAACTGATTGTAAGATGGAAGAAAGTAAGAAAACTTTTGTTAATCAATCTATATTTTGACTAGACAACTATTTAAATGTATGTATAATTATTAAAACAAGCCATTTTAATTCATGCACAATCTCATTACTGCTTGAAACAAAGCAGTGTTAATCTTGACAAGGATGAATGCAATTTCATTGGAAGAATGGCAAATTAAACAAAAATGTAATATATAATATGATCCAAAAAAGATTTTGTTTTCATCATATAACTATCAAAATCATCCTAATAATACATACTGCACACTTTTTATTGGTACTCTATTCTAAAATAAAATTTTGTTGTATAATTTTAAATTTTGTTAAACCCAATAATATTTACTTAGTAAACTAGGAAAGATAATGACATGTTCGTATCATAAGGTTTGAACTTGGGTTTAGTTGGTTTAAAATTTGTAAAGGATCTGATAAGTAAAGTAATTAACTAAAGATATATATAAATAATAACCTATGAAGTCATGATATAGCTACAAATAAGTAAATAGTTGATATTATTTAAAAATATAGTGATGTTCAAATTTTATCTTGTAAACAAACGTGCATTACATAAATATATCAGATTGTCTGCATGTGAATACAAAAAAAAAAAAAACTATTATTGTTTAGATTAAAATAATGTCAAAAAAAATCTACCAAAACATTTTTTTTTTAAAAATAATACTTTATTTTAAAAACGAATTAGATACTCATAACCAAGCTAAAATGAATGTTTAGAAAGCAGAGAGGGGGGAGGGGGGGTCATGAAAATTAACCAATCAAAAAAGAGGCAGATGAACTTTGATAAAAATAGTGGGAGAATTAAATATAAGAATAAATTGTGACAGTTTGTGAGGAACAAGCAAATTTTAGTTTTTGATTTATTTTTTTGATCATGAAAAGTTAAAAAAAAACAAGAAAAATCTCTCTAAATATTGACATTTTTTAACTATGAAAATGATAAATCTTAACTACTGATAATTTAAGGAATAATATAAAGTTTTTTCAAGATGCAGGGCTGAGATAACTGATCTCTGTTGGGCTAAATCAATGTTCAGAAATGTTCAAAAATCTCTTGAAATTATTTTAAAGAAAAGTAAGATAAAAAATTTGAAGACCACAAGAGGTGCATATCTGCTCATGAAATGTACTCACTAAAAGTAAACAATATAATGATTGCAGTTAGGCTGGAGTCAACAGACAAATTCTCTAAGTCATTTTTGTGTTGGAGTAGTCTAAGTAAATGTATTTGCTCAAATTATCAACTCAAGGTAAAGAAAACTAAATCTACAATGGACAGACTTAAGTATGTTTTTTTTATTATTATTATAAAACTATAATGAAAAGAAATTATCATAAAAACTATTTAGAAGTAAGTGGTAAAGCAATTGTACAGCTAACTTTAGGTAAAGAAATGAATAAACCACTCTTCAATTCTAGTTTTAATATGCTAAAGCTTAAAGAGAAATTATACTGCATGATAAATATTTGTTCAATAAAGATCATATATATATATATATATATATATATGATCTTTATTGAATATATATATATATATATATATATGTAATACACAAATCAATATATATATATCAAAATACAGTACAATTTATATAAATTATATTCTTTTAGAAGTACTTTCGACTATACACTTTGTAGTCTTTATCAACTATATAACGTTATATAGTTGATAAAGACTACAAAGTGTATAGTCGAAAGTACTTCTAAAAGAATATAATTTATATAAATTGTACTGTATTTTGATATATATATTGATTTGTGTATTACATATATTGTGAAACGAATACAGATATCAAACTTTATTTATTACATATATATATATATGCATAAAACAATAGTAGGCTTTCAACATAAATAAAACCTCTATCATTTGATAAAGAAATGAATCCATAAAATGATATAAGTTTGATGAAAATCCTAAGCCTGCATATATGAAATGATATCAGTGTTAATTTAAATAGAAATATTTATCACTTGGAAAGGAAGGCAAGCCTTAGACAACCTTCGATTATAAGAAAAAATAAAAAAATAATTACTACATTGCACATAATCCAATGTCAGGTTCATTTTGGGATTGATGATAATCTGTAGAGAAAGCAGAAAGCAAAAAGAATAAAAATATTGTGATATAACCAGTCTACAGTACATGAAACTAGTGGTATTCCAGAAAAAAAATTTTTTAGAGCTAGTGGTTTTAAAAGAAGGGGAAAAAAGGAGAAACTTGCTCATAATATGTTTGCATATGTATGTTCTAGTTATGTAGGTTAATCAATAATTAAGCACAAGTGATCTAATTCATTTACATATCTTGTTGATTACTTTAAAGTTTGATGCTTAACAAATAATCCTATTTATTTGAAATAAATATATATGAACAATGTTTAAGTTAATAACATATGTGTTTATAACAAAAGGGATTGACAATATATATATATATATATATATATATATATATATATATATATATATATATATATATATATATATATATATATATATATATAAAAATGAAGCATGGGTGATTTAATTCATTTACATATCTTGTTGATTGCTTTTAAAGTTGGGTGTGACAAATAGTCATAGTTGTTAAAAATAAAAAAATAAAAATGTTTCATTTTTTATAAATAGAGATATATCTGTAACCAAAACAGTTAACAATATATATATATGTGTGTGTGTATGTTTTGAGATACCACAGTTAACAATATATATATATGTGTGTGTGTGTGTTTTGAGATACCAAATGAAAAGCAAAAAACGATGTTTTCTAGAGGAAAATATTCAATCACACTACCTCCTATGTGAAGGTATTAATTTTAATACTATGGTAAAACATCCAGAATATTAATCATTTTTATTGTTTGTATTGTGATTAGATGATGTAGATATAAAACTTTGTTATCAATGTTATTTTGAAATTACTTGTTACTAGAACGTTTATTCTAATATTTGAAAATAATCTGTGATTAAAATTGTTGTTTTAAGAGTTTTAAAGGTTGCATTTCTCTTCTGGGGTTGTTGTCATAGCATTGCATGAATTCAAAAATACATGTTAAAATCGAGGAGAAATCGATCCAGATTAAACAAGGTAAATTATTTAACAGACATCTTTTGAAAGAGTTTTTAACTTCTGGTATGTTGCCTTGATCACACAAGTCATTTATCATATTGTAAATCATCAAAGTATGTTTACTTATCATAAATTAGATTATGAATAATTTGTTGTTGAAAATATTAAATCTAATTATTCTTTGGATGATAATATTGACTTAAAAATATAATTATGCATGCCAGAGAAAAATAGTAGGACGATTATAGTTATAGATTTCAATAAGAAGCCTTTTTTAATTAATGCAGTACCCATCGAGATAAGTAAAATCCTTATTGATATTCTATAGATAGTATAAAGAATTAATAAAAATCAATGGTTATCCTGAGATCACCTTATTATAAAATTGTCTTTATGATTATTGCCAATCATAGTTATCTTGAATAATAAAAATAAATTTTATATGTAATGAAATGATAGACTAATTTATTGAGTAATATAATAGAAACTTAATAGCTATAGATGTGTTATTATATATTGGATATTATCAGTAGCCATGAGAGTATGTAGATACAAAATAAGGAGGAGTGTCTGGGTATTCTCATGCTATTGAACAAATATTTTCTATTTGTTTAATGTTAAGGGGATGTGATCTGTTTATAGGAAGATGAGTATCATATTGGTTATAATTAAATACATCTTATTTGTGAGTGTTTAATCATGTTCAAGTAAATTAAAATAAATAACAGTTTTACCCAAATTCAATTATTATAGTTAAAGAAAATGGTTGGGAAAATAGTAAGTTTGTTAAATAGTACCTAGACAGAATCCAAGTAGGGCCTAATACAGGGACTTGGCATCTTGGCTTAGGGTTGTACTGACTATGGACAGGCCACAATATATATAATGAAAAAACCAAATTTCCATCTTCTCACAATATTAAAGAACCAGCCTCTTCATCAAACTAATCATAAATTTTATAGAATTAAAAAGTTTGATCAATAATATTATTATGTTTATATTTTAAATCAGATGTAAACAAAGTCACTTTCAGTGGAGCTAAGATTTAATTATTATATAAAGCAGAGATAGTTATTTTCCTGGGTCATAGTATTGGCTGGGAAGTGAACCTGCTAACCTGGAACAACTGCTTGTAAGGCAGCTGTGCTGACCACTCGACCACCAATGCTTGACAGAGATAGGTTTTACTGATTATAAAACCATTTGCATATAATAATTTCAAAGTTGAATATTATATAAACCGGACAGTGATAGTAGGTGATTTGATTGCTCAAAAATTTTTGTGTTGAGATTGGTATATTCTATTGAGTTTCTTTGTTTTATATTTAAATTTGAAATTATTCTTTAAAAATAATTTTAAAATGAGTGTTGCCATTTGATAATGATGCTTAGTGGCATTGGAAAGTAAGAATTCATCCCAAATATCTTTCTCAATTCTATAAAATTATTTTAAGTTAAAATAGCAATTTTAAATTTATTATTAATTTGATAAAGAAGTTGATGTTTGCATATTAGCAGTAGGTGATTTAATTATTTCAATATTTGTATTCAAGTTTCTGTGATGTATTAACTAGTTTATATATATATATATATATATATATATATAAACTAGTTAATATCTTTGGAAATATTTATATATATATATATATATATATATATATATATATTAAATATTTCCAAAGATTGTTATTATAATAAAGAATAGAAATATGTAGATAATATACAAGTAAAAAGGAATAAGCTTTAACCCTTGATGTTACCAAAAATTATCAATTATTACTAATTAGAAATCACTAAAGACACACTATTATTTTCATTAAATCTATAATACCTCTTTTTTAAGGTAGAGGTATTATAGATTTAATGAAAGTCTGGTTTAGTTCAGGGTTTGCCAATTAATAGTAAATATTTTCTTGGTAACATCAAAGATTATCAGTTATTTATATTTACATGGATATTATCTCCTCATTTCTGTTCTTTATTATGTATATGTATGCAATTTATTATTCTCAATAACTTTTTATAATGTGTTATATTAAATAAAATAATGTGGAGATACTGAAACCCTGAGTAAGCTATATGTAACCTAACTATCAGAAATGTAAAACATAGAATGAGCTAATTTATACTTCAACTTTTATCTTATATAAGCATTCCATTTAGTGATATATTTACACTCAGAACATGATTTATATTTACTAACAAAATTTTAAGAAAACTATTAACTGAAGATTTATTTAATATTATGAGGTTTTTAATGCAAGTTTCAGCCTTTCCCTCTGGAATGATATAGTGATTTCAGAATAGCTTATATAGTTGTCTTAAAATAATGTTTATATATATATATATATATATATATATATGTATATATATATATATATATATTATATCAATTATATATATATATATATATATAATTGAAATAATAAATTTAACAGTTTACAAACTATTACAACCAGTCCTTCAATCCACAGAAGTACTTTCGGTTAATTTCTTAAACCTGCCTCCACTGCCATTAAATTCAAAATCAAAAGCAGAAGCAAATGTCATCAATTTAAATTCCACAAATCTCATATTTTAATGTTAGCAGCTTGTCGATTTATTAAATGCATTGTATTCATGTTTATAAAAATTATCTCTTTAATTTTTCTTTTACAATGGTTTCTCTCTTCATGAAGAATTTTCACATTTTCAAAATCAAATTGAAAAATATATTTACGTGATTTTTCATGATCAAAGACAACTAAAGGAGACATTAAATCACCATTATTTTTATTTTTTACACGCTTATATAACAATTCATGTTCCCTCGATCTCTTCTCAATACTGCACCTAGATTCACCTACATATGATAGCATAAAATTACAAAAAAATTGTATATGACATTACTTTTCTGCTTGAGAGGTATGATATCCTTAAAATTATTGACTAATTTATTAATATTATTTGGAACATAGAATGAAACATTAAACACATTCTTATATAAATCCTTAAAAAATTTCACTTATGGATTTGAAATAAATGGAATAGATATACATTGTTTACTATTAATCTTCATTTCCTTTAAATCATTATAACTTTTTTTTAAATTGACATAAAGTATTGTTTATTTGTTCCATTTTATAACCAACATCAAGCAATTCCTTGGCAAATATCTCAATATTTTTCAGTTTATCACTTTGATAATGACATAATTTTTCATTCTGAAACAAAAAAGATCTAAAACTTGTGACTCTAGGTGCAATATTGAAAACAGATTGCGGGAGCATGAATTGTTATACAAGCATATAAAAAGTAAAAATAATGATGATTTAAAGTCCCCTTCAGTTTTCTTTGATCATGAAAAAACATGTAAATACAAATTTAAACTTGATTTTGAAAATGTGAAAATTCTTCATGAAGAGAGAAACCATAATAAAAGAAAAATTAAAAAGGCAATTTTTATAAATAGGAATAAAATGCATTTAATAAATAGACAAGCTGCTAACATTAATATACAAGATTTGTGGGACTTGAATTGATGTTTGATTCCACTTTGTTTTTTTTTTTTTGTTTTTTTAATTTAATGGCAGATGAGGCAGGTTTAAGAAATTAACTGAAAGTGCTTCTGCAGATTTAAGGATTGTTTATAATAGTTTGTAAACCGTTAAATTTAATATTTCAATTATAATTACAATTTTGTTTCAATTAATGGACATTATATTTATATATATATATATATATATATATATATATATATATATATATATATATATATATATATATATATATATATATATATATATCATGCTCTGTGTGTTTGTATGTCAGTAAATGGTATTCTTATATACTATCAAAGTTAAAGTGTAGAAGGGATTATTTTATATTTTATGTTTATTGTCAGTTTGTTTACATGAATCTTCCTGGAGATTTTCAGTATTTCCACATTATTTCATCTTTATTTGATCTGGTAAAAGTTTATATTTACATCTCTTAACTAAAGATTAATTTAATATTAAGAGGTTATTAAATATATGGTTCAAACTTGCACTTTCATTATTATATTGAGTTTAGTATAGTTTATAGTTGTTTTGAAAGTACATTAGTATATATAAGTATTGTTCTGCATGAAAGTATGTCAGTAATGACCAAAACTAAAGCATAAGTGGGCTCATTCTACATTTAACATTTACTGACAGTTAATTTACATATATCTCACTCTGAGTTTTCAGTCCTTCCACATTATTTTATCTATATTCAAGCTGGTAACTTATATTTAAATTTGTTATACTGTATTATAGATTTATAAACGAACAATCAATGGCACTGTTTCAAATCTTAAATAAATTGGAGCAATGTTAAATTTTTAAAGCAATTTCTGTATTTTCATATCATTCCAAACATTGCCACATAAAGAAGCTATAAAAAATAAATCTCCCCAAGACATCTTTCAAGGAAATGCTCTTTTTAACTGTATATGAAGACAATGGATTTTTTTCATAAATGTAATGATTTTTATTAAACTTTTAACATTTATTAAATGGATTAACATTTACACTAAATTTTAGCAACAAAATTTTTAATAATGTCATTTATAGAATAAATAATATAATTAACGTCAACGTTGGTGGCCTAGTGTTAGCATAGATTCCTTCCAAGCAGCTGTCCTGGGTTCGCTTCCCTGTTAACGCATTTGACATATGAAAAAATAATAATATAATTAAGTAATATAATATTAAAACATAATTTTAATGAAGATATGCACTTTTTATTATATGTAAAATACAACAGTTACGTATATTCATATCCACAAATATATATATATGATATGTACATAAATTTCAAAAAAAATAACAAAGTTTAAAATCTAACATATACTTGAAATGGTTAAAAATAAATAAAGACGTTTTCTAAGTTTTAAAAAAAAACTTGTTTCTTAATATAACTTTTAAAAAGTTTTTATGGTTTAAATATTACTTTGTTAAAATAATAAATATAAGATTTCTTTGAAGTCTTGTGTAGGAAAATGGCATGATAACTGCCTGATCAACAAATGTTTAAGTGCTGTAAAAATAAAATCTTTTCTGAAATAGTGGTAAATAAAGTATATATATATATACAATTGACAGCAAAATATAAGGTAAAAAACGTTTTTTTAAGATATTAATCTTAAATGTTTAGAAATAAGTCAATTTCTTTGTTTAATTTTATATAACATTTAAGTAGCTTTATAAACTCGTGTATATCTGCTATTTTTAGAAATTATATTTTTGAATTTCTAAAATAAATTTCAAATCAATGAAAACATCTGAACTACCAAGAATAGGTAGATTCATTCTATTCTTTATACTTTGTTCAACATTTAAAGTGATTTTAAGTCATAACCTTGTGATGGTGATTTGCTCTCTTTGTTTACATGTAAGTTATGCTTAATTTAAAGCTTCTATATTAGTTCAATTTTTTATTTGACTTTATAATTAATTCAATATTATTGAATATTATGCCATTTTCAAAAATAGATATCTCTATTTTATTCTGTCTCTATTTTAAGATTTTTTTCTTTTCTTAACATTTGTTTAACAGAATAATAGCTAAATTACAATCATCATAACTAATTTTCTTATGTGCTCAATATATTTTACACACCTTTAAAAAATCTTCAATTGCCACTTATGGTTTATATTTTTGTAAGGTTCTTATAAAATACTTTGATGTTTGGTACACTATATCTACAATTTAACATTTAAAAACTTTAATAAATAAATAACAGGTCCTTTAAAAAGCTAAATGAATATGATGATATACTGATGTTATATAATTATAAAGTTCTACTCAATAATATATGACAAAACAAAGTTTGATTTTAGGCCAATTTCATTTATCAACTGTGATATTTATAAGTCTATTATCAATCACAAATTTTCCATAATTAGAATCCTATTTTATATGATGCTTATATTTATTTTATTTATTTAAAAAAATCAAAATGTGCTGCTATTTATAGTAAATACATATATAACTAATTAATGAAAAAAATACTAAAATAGAATTAAGTATAAAAGTTATTAAGATTTATTAGGCTGAATATACTTTCAATGCTTTTTTGTCATATTATTCTAAACATTTTTCTATTTTTTTTTTCTGGAAAACCGACATTGTAATTATAGAATTTGTAATCACACAATGTTTAACATAATCGTTTTAACACAATATTAAATTGATCTTTCACTTAATGTCAAGAATGTATAGGTCAATGATTTTTTTTTGCATTTTTGATGATAGTCTAAACTGATAATATGCACTGAGTTCTATATAATAGTTTATATGATAATGTAATAAGGTATTCTTACTTATATATGTTTTGTATCACAGGTAGTGATACATTTCCAATTATATGTAAGTATATTTTAAATAGTTTGTATACAATACAAAATTAAGTGATTACATTTCTCATCTTTTCTGAAAATAAATATATGCTGAGTAGTTGGACACAGAATTCAGGCTATTAAAGTAGCTGACAAATAGTAAATAATGAAAAGACCTTCACATATCAAGTTTGTATCATAAATAAATAATGTATCTCCTATTGATTTATCTTATCATTCTTTCTTTTTGTTTTCTTTTATACTTTTTAGTTGTTGTTGTTTTTTGGTTGATATAAAAGTCAGTCACCATGACTTCTCATGCGATCAGTCATTTTTTTTTGTTTTAATCATAACAGTTGTGTACTTATATATAAAAAAAATTTCAATTCTGAATGCAATATTTTATTATGAATGTTTTGAATTGAAAAAATATGAAAGAATAATAGATAGGTTAAGTCTTTGGTGATGAGAGGGAAGATCTGGAAATGGTTTAGCCAACTAATAGTATGCATGTGAGTCACTTTGAAACTGTATTTAAACAGGAATTGCACATGATAAATGGTTGAAAATTTTGAAAAAGACCTAATTAGGGATAATCTATCCTTCATAAAAGTTAAAAAATCTAGATCTGATTTAAATTGATTGTCTCATAAAGTTTGATTTTTCATTTAACTGTGTATAAATGGTCATAATAACACTAATAATACTCCTATTAAAATAAAAAGTACTTGAAATAATATAATTAAATATTTCAGTTTTTTTTTTTTCTAAACAGATGAGTATGAAATGGATGAATATTCAATAATGGAAACTCTCTATATCAGAATGTGGATAGTGTCTATAATGAAAAGCTTTCAAGATATAACCATGATATAACTGCTCTTAATGAAACTCATCTTCCAAAGAAACAAAGATTAATTGAATATGTAAGTGAAAAGTTTTGAAAGATTAGATTGATAAGTAAAAAAAAAAACAGGAGATGTTTTATTTTCTGCGAGATTTAAACTTGGTGCATTTTATGAGAGCTCCATTGTTATATTGATCCTTTCAGAAAATTCAAATAATTATTTTTTTCTTGTTAGATAAAAGCATGTAATGATAGTTTTAAACACCAAACTTTCTTTTTTTAAATTTGTTTGAAAATCAGAATGAACAAAAAATCAATATTAAATAGCATATATAAAAGTAGATTGTAAAATTGTTCATATATCTGTACTCTTTAATTATAAAATTAACCTTTGCATTAAATTACAGTTTCACTTATAAATATTTTAATAGAAAATATGATAATTTCTCAGTAAAATCCATATATACTTGCATTGAATTCCATCCACTATTAATTAAGATATTCAAACTAATTATATTATACATGCATAAAATTATCTTAAAGCGTATGTTGTAAACATGAATTGATCTTTTCCTCTGTTTAATAAAATGAATCATTTGCAGTTTCTTTTAATGCAAAAATATGGTATTGTGTACTGGGATAATGATAAAATGAATGGGAAGTTTGTAGACCAATAAAAAGATTTATAGGCAGAAATTTAATGATTGATCTGAACATTTAGAAAAGCAAATGAAATACAGTAATTTTCTGATCATGATTAATTTAATTTTTTTTTACAAAACGAGAGTAAATTATGGATCTGAAAAATGATATAATAGTTCTATTAAGTTCATACATAGAATTATTTTAAATATTAAAAGCATAAAGCTAAACTATACTTTATTTTCTTTGATAGTGTGGTTGACTTTTCGATTTAGGGTAATTTTGATTATAGAATTGCTTTATATTATAATAATAATATTTGAATAAGTGATAGAATCTTTTGATCCAGTTTGAAATGATACCACAAGAAATAAGATAAAACTTTTAATTAATACATTCACCAATGTTAAATTATTCAAATTATGACCAAGATATTATACTTAATAAGTTTTAATATAGTTCTGTAGATGTTAAAAATATTCAAACTTATATTTTACTTTAATTAATGCAATTTATAAATATAAAGAAGTTGAGAAAAGACTGCATTAATTAGAATAGAATATAACTGTTATTTAATACAGTAGATTCCAAAGATTTTATTAAATATATTGCTTTCAATCAAGTATTAATGCTTACCATAGCCTAAGGTTGGTTTAGAAAAAGCAAAAAGCATTGTAGACATGGATTTTGGGTCAAATAAATGCAGTAAATTATAATGAAAATGTGATTTATAATATTGGTTTACCAAAGTATTTACCCAAGTTAATAAAAATTACTTGTATTAATGTTTAAAATAAACTATTTGTCTATAGAAGTATGATTTAAGCATTGATTTATAAAGTCAACACTAAATTTGCTTTTTGTTTTTTTCCTTAGCCAACTTTTCAAGAGTTAAAATGTCTGCAATCAATTGCAAAAAACTAATAATAATAGTTGTGGATAGCTTAGAACATATAATATTAATTTATGACACAGAATTCATTGACATTTAAAACATGTTAACAGAATAGTTAAAATGATTTTTTTTTTCATGTGTCAAATGCGTTGACCGGGAAGCGAACTTGTCCAGCTGCTTGGAAGGTAAGAGAATACTTTGTACGCTTTCAACATGCGATTTTACATATTGGAAGAGATTGGTGGGGGGGGGGGGACTTCTTAAATAATACTTTTACTTTATGTCTCTAACATAATAACCATAAAGTATTTTTTAAAAAGAAAATAATTATCATAAATTATTTTCAATCATCTACTCTTTGTTTTACGTATATTCATTCAATCCAAAATTTCGGAATTTTGAATAGAAATAAAATCAGTATAAAGTTATGATATTTTACAATTAATTCAAATTTTGTAATTCTCTTAAACAGTGGTATCATTAGTTAAAGAAATGTATACTGTATATAATAATGGGAAAAAAAAACAGTTTTCAAGATAAATAATGGTAAGAATCTGGTATAATTATATAATCAAAGGATATTTCATATAAAAAAAAAGTAATTAAATTGTAAAAGGATTAAGACAGATATGAAAATAAGCAAAAAGTAAGTTTTATAAAAATAAATGAATTATAATTTATGTGAAAAACTGATTATACAGTTTTTGTAAATTCTTTGTAGATTCTTAATAATGGTGATTTAATATGGTTGAATCGTTAGAGAAATTTTAAATGAAAAAATGATTCATAAAGTAAAACAAGATTTGAAACGGAAAAAAAGTGTGTTAATTTGTTTTTGTTTTGTTTTGAATCTATTAAATTAAGAGGCCATATTTAAAAAGAAAATAGTTTAAATACTTAGAGACAAGTATTGATTTTATAAAAAGCATAATATCTATGTGAATTATGTAGACCCTAATATAAATATAGTCAAATAAACGGCTGAATAAGATTTTGTACAAGCATGTAAAGGTGAATTCGCTTTTCATTTATAACATAGATTATTTTGATACTAAAAAATTTATGTGTTATTATAATTAGTGCTTTGGAAGTGCAGGTTTGCTAATGTTTTCATTTTGCTTGCAGAAAACTGTCTGATTGTTTGCTGCACGTTAATACACCTTTACCATATATTTATCTTATATATAAATAGGTCATTCTATTTTTTAACTAATTTACATCTATATTTAACAGTTAGAAATATTAAATTTAAATATGATTTGTAGAGGTCTCTCTTGCTAAAATTAAGCACTCAAGGCGCATGTACTAAAGTTTTAGCTTTATATAAGTATTACGTGCTGACATTGCGTTTAATAAGAATTAATATTTATAACTTTAAATTTAAATATATACACACACGCACACTCAGATTGATTTAAAATGATTTTTTCCCAAAAGACTTTTTTTTAGTTAAGTGGCAAATAGCCAATTAAATTAAATATCTATTATTAATAAATAAATGAATATAAGGCTATTTTTATCTATATATTAAAATATTTTTAAATTCAAAATGCTCTAACTTTCACAATTCATAAATTGTAAAGTCCGATGCATGTTTCTTTAGCATGCAATGGAACGTTCAAAATACATTTCTAAGTATATAAAATAGAGTTTTGATAATGAATAGTAGACTAATTTTGCCCTGATTATAATTCTCAGCTCAGCGATAACGCATTACATTGTTTTTAAAAAAATTGAAAACTTATTTGCTCACTATTAGAAGCACATATACATTATGTTATAATAGATATTAATTACATATATGAGAAAAAATTAATAAATAAAATATCCGTTAATTAAAAACAATATTGTAATTATAATTGAAATAATATTTTTAACGGTTTACAAACAATTACAAACCATCCTTAATTCCGCAGAAGTACTTTCGGTTACTTTCTAGCCTGCTTCAACTGCCATTAAATTCAAAAAACCAAAAGCGGAAGAAAACGACATCAATTCAAATAAATAAACACATTATATGCATGTATACAATAGTATATTAGTAATATGTTATTTTATGACTGATGTAAACAAAAGACAATTTTTGTAAATGTTTGTTTATTTGCTATTATGTTATAAAAAGTATAAATAGAGTTTAATTTTTTGATATATATATATATCAATTAATGTAGATGATAAAAGTAATCCAACATATAATTAATTTATACAAATAATTATATTGCAATACTCCTCTAGTTCAGAGAAATTAATTATATGTAAGACTTTAATGTAGGTATTGATATAAAAAAATAAATAAAACCAAGCATTACATTAGCAAGGAATACATTGGATATTTATTTATGATTGTCTAATCACAAAGTCTAGTAGGTATGAGTATTCAAAATTACATATCATCAAATGTAGTTCTGTTAATAAATTTTGTTAAAATAATTTGATGATATATAACAGTTTTTAATTATACTTCTTAAAATATCTATAAATGTTTAGTATTACTAGTTTGTTTTTAAAAATTAGAACATTCCACATGTAAATTAGGATTCAGCATTATTATTTACATGTAAAATGCAATACCAATTTAAAGAAATTAATTTTTAATTATTACTTATAACATTTGTGGTCGATTTTAAAAATGATCAAATTTGAATATGCTATATGCTACATGTGTGATGCATATATAATATTTAATTAATAACTTGTTAATTTTTTTGATTATTTTTTATTTGTTTTAAACTATGGACTTTTTTAAAATCTAATATTCTCAATTATTACTATCATATAATATAATTCTTTTATCATATGGACTTTTTTTCCTCTATAATTTATTTATTTATTAAAATTTTTAAATGTATATAATTACAAACATATTACTTTTTTATTTTATTTTGATGACCAATTCCAAAGACCATTGTCATAAAAACTGAAAATATCTTAGAGTAAGCACATATCTTTGTTTGATACAAATTTTCTTTTCAGATTTTCCACCTGTAGTTATAACATTTCTTCTCATTTCATAATATAGAAGATATATAATACAAATAAATTTTGATGTACAACCAACTAATAATATATAAGTGATCAATCTGTCCTATTAACTGAATCAAATGCCTTTTCAAATCTATAAAAGCAATACATAAACCATTTATTGCATTTGTTTAGAAACATAAACTATTTCTATAGCATTTCTTGATTTTTTCAAATCACATTCATTCTCTGTTATACAATTCATCTATGACTCAAAGCAATCTATCCAACAAAGTTCTTAAAAATACCTTTGCTGTAATGGATATTAATGATACTCCATGTTAATTATTGCAATCATGAATATTCCTATTGTTAAAACAAAACACTCTTTTGATTAGATGGCACAATATTATGGGTAAATATATTCCCAGAATAATCCAATACTTTTGAAGCTATCATATTACTATTATATTTCTAAATATTTCCAGGTACTTCATTAGGACCTGTGTCTTACCATTTTTTTAAAATTACAAAGTGCTGATTTAACTTTATTAAACTGAATGTCTTTGTCAATATTTAAATGAGGGGGGTTCTTGTTTATTGATTTATGCTCAAAAATCTCAAGTTTTTAATCATCCAGTGATAGAAAGAAAAATTCCCAGCAATTTTTAAAATTATGTTTATCAACTTAATAATATAAAGTATTATAAATATCTGGTAGTGTTATAAACCAAAATATGGATTTAGTTGCTTAGCAACCACACAGACTCCAATATGCTGCTGCTTTTGATAAGTTAAACTATAGAGTATTAAATCAAGTTAAATAGCTACTGCAATTAAGCTATTAGAAGTTTTATTTAAGAAATGCTCTGTTAAATTTTAAATATACAATGGCAAGATCATAAAATTAGTAAATATGTTAATCAATTGGTATGTTGTGAAATCACACCTTTATTTGAATAGAAATTTAAAATGAATGAACAATGCAATGCTTCCTAAAAGAGTATTTTAAAGTGAATTTGAGTTTGCAATTAGTGGGAGAGATAGATCTCATACAATATTGATTGTTTCCACTTGAGAAGATATGGTAGATGAAAGAATAATTGCCAAGCTACAATTAGATATGGTGTTAATGTATTTTAGAAAAAAAAATTTCTATTGAATAAATTAAAAGATATAAAATATCATATAAACAATAAAATACACCACTAACTTTTATTTGTTTCCCAGATTGATGTATATAGTCAGGGCAAACTCATTTCTAAAATTAGATTTTTTAATCTCCTTTTTTTCTTTTTTTTATATTTCTTTATGAAGTTAGAATAGCTACACTCATTTACAAATGGTTGTTTACTATTATGATTATTAACTTCACACTCGTGTCGTATATATAAAAAATCAAATGTCGGTTATTATTATTTTTATGGTTGTATTCATTATTATTTTATATATATATATAATAATGAATCAGATATTTTTATTATATCTAAAGCAAAGTATTAAAATTTCAGTAACTGGTAAAGTCGACCTCTATTTATTTTAATCTGATGATTTGATGTTTTTTAATTAGTTTTCTTTTAATTGTTAAACATTTTAAAATATATATATGCAAAATTTTTAGTAAATGCTGCATAATTTTTTAATAAAACTTTAAATATTATTATAAGAAAATAATTAGTTTTAACTAAACTATTACTTGTGAAAAGAATTTATTTGCAAAAGTATATATAAAAAAAGTTTACAATATACAGTTTTTTACTCTATGAAAACTAATAAAAAATATTGAAAATATAAAATTTAAATGAAAATTAGCCATTACCACAGTGTATTTCTATTATAAAAGAGTTAAATGATATATATATATATAAATTTAAAATAAGCTGATAGGTCTAATGGAATATAAAAAAAAAAAAAAGAGAGACACAATTGGCCAATATTGTTACTTTTTAAATTTTATTCAAGCAATTTATAGTATGTCTTTTGTAAAATTAATTTCATTCATTCATTCATTCATTCAGCAAAATCAATTTTTAAAAGAGGTGGTCAGGAAATAAAATGGTAAAGATGAGCTTTTTTGAAAAAAAAAAAACAAAGTTATCAAGCATTGGTGGTCGAGAGGTCAGTGGCAGCTGCTTAACAAGAAGTTGACCAGGTTAGCAGATTCTCTTCCCGGCTGATGCTATGTCACTGAGGAAAAAAAACAAAGTTCCTGTATGTGTAATTAAAAAATTAAAATGCAGATGATTAAATGCACAATCCTAATAACCCAAATTAATTCTAAAAAGTTGAACAATAATGTGAAAGAAGCAATATGAGTTAGTTCTGTGTTAACTTCTGTGATTGAAAGCATTACTACATGGCAAATAATGTAAGTTTTTTAAAAAAACATAGCATTTCAAGATATAACTAGCTGAGTTAAATATGTTGTGAATTTTATGCAATTTATTATATAAAAGTGAAACATGATTTTTTCAGTTGGAGAGCTGACTTTAAAGACATGTAGATGTATAAAAGTTTCAGATCTTCTTCTAACAATTAACTTTTAGATAAATGCTTTGCTTGAGTTGGTTTATTGAATCTAATGTCCCAACTTCTCATTGAAGAGACCCATAGGTCAAAACCGGTCTGGGGATGAGGACAATCCAAGATAAAAATGATTTGAATGCCTTCTCCGGTAGTAGCATTTATCATAAATAAATAAAAAAGCTTGTTTAGAGCTCATTAGCATGCTCTTAATTTTACATATTTGTAAGTGCAAGCTATATATAAGTCATGTGACATCTGACTTATTATTATTGTTATAATATAAAATCATTAAAATGATTTCATTTAACAGTACTCCATAACACTCAAAACACTTGAAACCAAGAACCGAAGACTAATTAATATGTTTATTGCCTTTCTTATCATGTAGAAAATAATTCAATCTATTATTGTGATTACAGATCTTAGTTTAGTTGGGAATGAGAAGTGGATAAATGATAAAAAAAATTCTAAATCAGTATTCGTAATGAGTGTGAACATAAGTATTTTAAATGAATCTCAAATGAAATATTAATTGACTTTATTAGAAATATGGATAAGTATAAAATGTAGTAGAAATAACTATTTGAAAAGAATATTGAATGAAACATTAATTGTTTTTCTAGAAAAATGGATAAAAGTACAATGTAGTAGAGAGTAAGCATTCCAGAGAGAAAAATATAATATGGTACAAGATGTCTCATAAATAAGATAAAAGACCAGCACATGATGTAAAATATTTGATGTTCAAGGATTAATTTAAATAAACATTTCAAAAGTCATTTTTCAACTTTTTCCTTTCTTTTTCAGTATTTTTTCAGGGTTGAATGGTCATACTCATTTATGACTAATTGCTCATGATTTTATTTTCAAAAACAGAAATAAGTTATCTTTTTATGCAAAGTTTAATTGAGAATTATCTACTGTAAAACTTGAGTAATTAATTAACACATAATGGTAATTGTGCATTTAATGCACATCCAAGATTAATCTGAAGATATGAATATTATAGCACTATACCTAATAAAACATATTATAGATGGCTCTCAAACAGAATTATTGATATTAGAATACTATACAATTGGATTTATACTAATTAATTCACTCTACTCTAGAGTCCAAGAGATTAGTTTTGGTAGCATATGAATAAACTAAATAAGTAATGTGATATTGTTATTGACATTTAACTTGTATTCCAAAGGTGAAAACGAGCCCATAACTTTATAAAAATGAAATCACTAAAACCATATAGCAACTAACTTGGTTTAAACCTGGTTATAACATAATGCAAGTAAACTGACTTGAGCTCAAAAATCTGATAACTATTGGCTTGAATAGTTAAAAAATTAAAAGATGACTATTACATGAATATATTTATTAGTTTCAAATTTGAATCTTAACTCTCCTATGATTAAAGCAAAATCAAGTAACATATCTTGAATTGTAAATATTATAACACTATGATTTTTGTTGTACATTGATTACATGAATTTATGGTGTATATATATATATATATATATATATATATATATATATATATATATATATATATTGTACCGGTATAAATCCACCACGCCTACTCATACACAGTACCCGAGTTCAAACCCAGTCCACGTTTAAGAATAAATTCCCAAACGCCAACTGAATTCAAACCCAAACCCCGGCATGACCAACCGATGATGACTTTACACCAGCACAGGGTTATCCCTTTTCTAGCTCAGCTTAGAACATGGACTAAATTCTTACAGTTAATGATATATAGGTTTATTAGACTCTAGATACTGGGACGGTCATTCATGTAACGTATATATTTAAGTTGCCAATACAGACAGAAAGTGGCTAAATAAACTTAGAGAGTAATAAGGTGGAGGACACAAAAATTTAATTAAATAAAGTGTTTAATAAGCAAAATATAAAGCATATAAATATAGTGTTAAATAAGACAAATAGAAAGTGGATAAATATAAGGTTATATAATAGAAATATACAGCATCTAAATATAGTGTTATACAGTACGGTAAGACTTCATAAATCCTCTTGTATTTGGCTACTAGTCTTTAGTGAACGTTTTATTTAATAAACAAACTTATGCCAATAGCTGGATAGTTAAATGATTGACGGGTGGTTAAGAGAATCAGAGTATTTGAGCACTGGAAAAATATTTATCTAAAGATTTTTAGTAACTTATTTTATTAGAATAGGCTCGAGCCGGAACGTAGACGAACAGTGGAGATGGTTTTATATAAATACGACATAAGAGATAGGTGAACTGGAGGTTTTATATAAATACGACGTGGAAAATAGATGAACTGGTGGTTTTATATAAATACGACGTGGAAAATATATGAACTGGTGGTTTTATATAAATACGACGTGGAAAATATATGAACTGGTGGTTGCCTGGATTCAAGAGCCCTACAGTAATCAATTGCGGTGCATTAACGGACTACCGGGCGGCTTGTTCTTTGACAAGGCTTAATGCCCCCAAGTAGTTCCGGGACACGACAACCAGCCGGGGTTATTTCGAACCCCGGTAATCTCTTGGATCACCGGGGTTCGAAAAACTGCTTTCTTTCCCCAATGGTAGAATGGCGAGACGCTGACTTCAGCGAAGGAAAGGCATTGCCACAGACGTGAAGGACGAATACTTGAAGCGGATTTTTAAAAGAAATTATATAAAACCTGGAAACTATTTGTCTGTTTCTACGCCACAGGCTGAGATCCTTATCCCAATAAAACATAGCGAAATTAAACTGACGGTGAAAAAACAATAATTAGTTAATTTTACTCTGGGACTCCTAACCCTTCAGGTTGATAGGCGGTAGCGATAGTATCAACTTACGCAATGAATTATTTCTCATATTATACATAACATTAATGAACACTTTGAAACGATTATATATATATTTAAGATTGAAACTTGGATTGTAATTTTATAACAACTGAACATAGAATAATAAAGTGATTTAACATTTACTAACTCGGAATGTGAAAGAATATTTAATTCAGAACATGAAATTACTTTTAAATTAAATTGATCATTATTACACACTAGTTTACACAGATTTGGAAATTTACTATTGGCAATGTTTGTTTATGAAATAAGCAATACACAAAACAATATAAATGCATTCATTTAAATGATTATTACGATTAATTACAAATGTTATAAATTATTTCTAAAGACTAGAGCAGAGGGTTAAAAAAAAAGAAAAGAAAATTTACTGACAGGTTAAATAATAGCATTATAAATGATATAAAGACTTACATATGATTCACTTGATTAATAATATTAAGCACGGAAGAAAATTAAAGTTCGTGTAACAAAGTTCTCTTTTTCTTCATCCAGCTTGACTTGTAACGTAGGCGCGCATTTTTGAAAGTTATTTGTAAGGCATAGTAACTTTTGAGATTGGAAGTTGGAAATTCTGAAGTATATGAAACATGATCAAACAGCGGCACGAGGATCCATATTGGCGGGCAAGGACCAGCTCCTGGCAATTAGCCCATGAACATGGCGATTCACTGGTAAACTTCTTAATAAGATATTTGAATTGTTATTAACTGCTGTGTTGTCTCGAGACTCTCTCTCAAACACCACCAAAGTTAGAATGTCCGTTTTTTCTAGAATTTGCCACTGCTGACCCTTTCCGACCTGTTTTTGTTTTAGGCTCCGCCTCCTTTTCAGCTTGACCAACAATCAATTATCTGTTTCTAGCAATCTTTTAATTTTATACGCTATTCTTAAATCGATACATTAATTACATATAAAAATTCCTTACTAATTTTGAATACAACTTAATTGCTCTGAACATTTGTGCAATTAGATTTTAATTAAAAACACTGATCAAAGGAATGTGATTTTTGATCAGTATTTTTAAACGACTTTATACAATTTTAAAACTAAAATTTAAAACAAATACGCCCGCACTGAAACTTTAAATTAAATGATATAAACTCGCAAACCACGCACACACAAATATTATTTCATGGTTTGCGACATTTATATACGGCATCTTTACACATTGACTGATAAACTATAAAATATATAATTAATTTTTATTATAAATTAAAATAGACAAAATCTCACTGCGGGCGAACAGTAGCTTGAATTACCGTACATAAAACACTTGAAACGAAGATCGGTTCTCCGATCTGTCTGTTTCATTTCTTGTCACTTTATAAAAAAAAACAACAAAAAAAAATGATTATACATAATTTCTGGTTACATTTTCTTCATTCATTTTTTTACATAATTGATTTTTTTATTGATTTGACCTTGGAGAACAGTCTGGGTGAGGGTTTGAACTTAATATTTACAAAGGTGGGTATATTACCGTAATTCCTTTTCTCATCATCATTTGCATGTCATAGTGGTCATTTTCCGGGTTATCATTTTGTATATCTCTACCTTTTCCCTGGGTCGGGAGGTATATAAGGTTTATAGGTATGCCTTTTTAGATCTCTTACTAAAATAGCAAAAGTGGTCACAATATTGTGTTTTGGTATATTATTATATTGTTCATTATTAAAAGTATCTTGCTTTAAAAGAATTTCTCTAACTTTCTGTGACCTAATGGCATCCATTATAACATATTCACTTTGGGAGTTGAGAAGTTTTTCCCCATTTTTTATGAAACTATTTTTTTTAACATATGTCCATGCTTTAAAACAAAGTTTATCATTTCTGTTTAAAGAGTTCAGTTCCTCATCAATTTTGTTCAGATCACATTTCATAAATAAATAATTATAGGTTTTATTAAAATGGGCAGCATTGTACACAACTAACGATCTGTCCACTTTCTTCGTTTTCATATCAAGAGGCCATTCAGCATCATTTTTAAACTTTAACTTTGATGTCTTCATTAATTCACTTTTCCACAGAACATCTTTATAATTATTATGAAAATATAACTTCTCATTAATTATGATTTCAGAAGATTCATCCATAACAGTATGTATTGTTCTATTAATATTTTTCATCATCGATACAGCCACTCCATTAGATGGTGGTAAACTGATATAATCACTTTGGGATGGGCTGGCTTGCAGTAAATTTGAAACCACCATTTCCTCAGTACTTTCTTCATTCTTGGCTAAATCTGCTAGAGTAAAACTTTGACTATGAGTAATCTCTGTCAAATCTAATTCTTTACATTTTTGTTGAGTAGAGTTGGCATTTGTATTCATTAATCCAATCTCATGGGGTTCCAACCTTATTTTAGTTGGTTGAGGTTCTGTGTCCTCTGCTCCACTCCTCGCACTATTGCTTTCCTTGCTGTCCCCAACTTCTTTTGGGGTGGCCTGGTCATCTTCATTTTCTATTTTTGGGTCTTCAGAGGGATTTATTTCTTGCTGACGCTTTGCACTTTCTAGATTTGAGTTGGCTCGGATGCCTCGTGCTTCGTCGATCCTTTCCAGCCTCTCCAACATCATCATCATAATCTTCCTGTCCTCTCGACCCTCTCTGAGGATCGCGTTAAACTTCGCATCGCGATCGTGCTCCCTCTGTTTGTTTCCTTTTATTTCTGTCATTTCTTCTTCGTTTTTACTGATAAATGTCTTCAACATAAAAAATTCGCTTTGTACAACGCTTTGATTTTTATATATATCATAAAAGGTTACTGATCCCTGCTCCTTGTGCCAAATCCTCCTCCGCTGCTGATACTGTTTGTGTGGCTTACTTCCTTTCTCTCTTTTCTTCCTTCGCCTACGTTCAGTCTGGTTTTTGTTATCTACGCTTTTTTTTTTTATTTAGGAATATCATATGACATGTCTAAAATCATTACTAAAAATATACAGGGAAAAAAAAACTTTCTTTCACCCAGTTCGCACTGTTCTCCTTAGTCCTATAATACATACATATTAATAATGGGTACATAACATAGTATTTTTTTGTATTTCTGTCAGTAAATCTCTCTTTTTATATATGCCACCCTACTCTCTTTTAAAACAACACTCGCCACTGCTGTATGGACAAACATGTTTGCTGACAAATTTATTTGATAGGCGCCAGCCAGCAACATGTGACCAATAGATAATTTAATCTACTGATCCCCAAATATATACTTTTATATGACCTAATAATTTTTGATTTAAGATTTATATATGCAAAAAAAAATTTAATACTGACTCCGGTAAGGTTTTTTTTTATATTACAACATACATATATATGCACACACGTTTTTATTTTTAAAACACAAGAATAATCCTACTTCTTTATTCTTTTTTCAAAAAAAAATATTTTTCACAACAAACGAAAATATATATATATACGTACACAAATATATATACGCGTACACGTTTTTATTTTTTTAGAACTGGACTTAATTCTACTTCTTTATTTTTTCATATGATTTAAACGACAAGAATGAACTCACAAAAACATTATGGAATAACTCATTTATTTTAATTAATTACACTCACGAATTGCTTCTGCTCTCTTTTCAAAAAAAAAAAAAAAATCTTCACTCTGACTTAACAATATTTGAAAAGATTATATACTGAACCTTTGTGTAAGGGAAAAAAAATTTTATACATTTGTTTTATTACTATAGTTTTCACTTGCGCATTTTAATACGCCAAATACGTATCAATATTATGACAAACGACAAAAAAAAAATTGAATATTTTTATCATTTAACTGTTTAATTCCGTTCACTCTGCAGGGTGTGGGAGATTTCTTCCTCGAGCACCACGGAGGGCGTCCAAAAATATAATAACTGTACCGGTATAAATCCACCACGCTTACTCATACACAGTACCCGAGTTCAAACCCAGTCCACGTTTAAGAATAAATTCCCAAACGCCAACTGAATTCAAACCCAAACCCCGGCATGACCAACCGATGATGACTTTACACCAGCACAGGGTTATCCCTTTTCTAGCTCAGCTTAGAACATGGACTAAATTCTTACAGTTAATGATATATAGGTTTATTAGACTCTAGATACTGGGACGGTCATTCATGTAACGTATATATTTAAGTTGCCAATACAGACAGAAAGTGGCTAAATAAACTTAGAGAGTAATAAGGTGGAGGACACAAAAATTTAATTAAATAAAGTGTTTAATAAGCAAAATATAAAGCATATAAATATAGTGTTAAATAAGACAAATAGAAAGTGGATAAATATAAGGTTATATAATAGAAATATACAGCATCTAAATATAGTGTTATACAGTACGGTAAGACTTCATAAATCCTCTTGTATTTGGCTACTAGTCTTTAGTGAACGTTTTATTTAATAAACAAACTTATGCCAATAGCTGGATAGTTAAATGATTGACGGGTGGTTAAGAGAATCAGAGTATTTGAGCACTGGAAAAATATTTATCTAAAGATTTTTAGTAACTTATTTTATTAGAATAGGCTCGAGCCGGAACGTAGACGAACAGTGGAGATGGTTTTATATAAATACGACATAAGAGATAGGTGAACTGGAGGTTTTATATAAATACGACGTGGAAAATAGATGAACTGGTGGTTTTATATAAATACGACGTGGAAAATATATGAACTGGTGGTTTTATATAAATACGACGTGGAAAATATATGAACTGGTGGTTGCCTGGATTCAAGTGCCCTACAGTAATCAATTGCGGTGCATTAACGGAATACCGGGCGGCTTGTTCTTTGACAAGGCTTAATGCCCCCAAGTAGTTCCGGGACACGACAACCAGCCGGGGTTATTTCGAACCCCGGTGATCCAAGAGATTACCGGGAAAGAAAACTGCTTTCATTCCCCAATGGTAGAATGGCGAGACGCTGACTTCAGCGAAGGAAAGGCATTGCCACAGACGTGAAGGACGAATACTTGAAGCGGATTTTTAAAAGAAATTATATAAAACCTGGAAACTATTTGTCTGTTTCTACGCCACAGGCTGAGATCCTTATCCCAATAAAACATAGCGAAATTAAACTGACGGTGAAAAAACAATAATTAGTTAATTTTACTCTGGGACTCCTAACCCTTCAGGTTGATAGGCGGTAGCGATAGTATCAACTTACGCAATGAATTATTTCTCATATTATACATAACATTAATGAACACTTTGAAACGATTATATATATATTTAAGATTGAAACTTGGATTGTAATTTTATAACAACTGAACATAGAATAATAAAGTGATTTAACATTTACTAACTCGGAATGTGAAAGAATATTTAATTCAGAACATGAAATTACTTTTAAATTAAATTGATCATTATTACACACTAGTTTACACAGATTTGGAAATTACTATTGGCAATGTTTGTTTATGAAATAAGCAATACACAAAACAATATAAATGCATTCATTTAAATGATTATTACGATTAATTACAAATGTTATAAATTATTTCTAAAGACTAGAGCAGAGGGTTAAAAAGAAAAGAAAATTTACTGACAGGTTAAATAATAGCATTATAAATGATATAAAGACTTACATATGATTCACTTGATTAATAATATTAAGCACGGAAGAAAATTAAAGTTCGTGTAACAAAGTTCTCTTTTTCTTCATCCAGCTTGACTTGTAACGTAGGCGCGCATTTTTGAAAGTTATTTGTAAGGCATAGTAACTTTTGAGATTGGAAGTTGGAAATTCTGAAGTATATGAAACATGATCAAACAGCGGCACGAGGATCCATATTGGCGGGCAAGGACCAGCTCCTGGCAATTAGCCCATGAACATGGCGATTCACTGGTAAACTTCTTAATAAGATATTTGAATTGTTATTAACTGCTGTGTTGTCTCGAGACTCTCTCTCAAACACCACCAAAGTTAGAATGTCCGTTTTTTCTAGAATTTGCCACTGCTGACCCTTTCCGACCTGTTTTTGTTTTAGGCTCCGCCTCCTTTTCAGCTTGACCAACAATCAATTATCTGTTTCTAGCAATCTTTTAATTTTATACGCTATTCTTAAATCGATACATTAATTACATATAAAAATTCCTTACTAATTTTGAATACAACTTAATTGCTCTGAACATTTGTGCAATTAGATTTTAATTAAAAACACTGATCAAAGGAATGTGATTTTTGATCAGTATTTTTAAACGACTTTATACAATTTTAAAACTAAAATTTAAAACAAATACGCCCGCACTGAAACTTTAAATTAAATGATATAAACTCGCAAACCACGCACACACAAATATTATTTCATGGTTTGCGACATTTATATACGGCATCTTTACACATTGACTGATAAACTATAAAATATATAATTAATTTTTATTATAAATTAAAATAGACAAAATCTCACTGCGGGCGAACAGTAGCTTGAATTACCGTACATAAAACACTTGAAACGAAGATCGGTTCTCCGATCTGTCTGTTTCAATATATATATATATATATATATATATATATATATATAAAGGTTTGTTAATGAACAAACTATTGTAATAACAATAAAAATAATAAATATAATGGTAAATCACTTTTATATACAGTCTTTCAATACACAGAAATACTTTTGGTTAATTCCTTAACCCACCTCAACTGCCATAGTTGGCAGTGGAGGCATGCATTGAGGCAGGATAAGGAATTAATCAAAAGTTCTTCTGCAGATTGAAAGACTGTATATAAAAGTTGATTATCATTATATTTAGTATGGTTAATATTATTGCAATAGTTTTTTTTTAATTAACAGACATTTTAATTGAGTTATATATACACATAAAGAGAGTAAAATTAAGTATATGAATAAAATAATGTGATAATAATATAGATTATAATACTATAAAATGGTATATTATAACTATAAGTCATTAAAAACACTTTAAATGGTAATATTAGCTTATGCCATATTTTTAGATGTAGAGCTGAGAGTGTTGAAATAATCTTCCAAAAATCAGCTTGAAACTATTTAAACAATGTCAACATAATAATACTTTGTATTCAAGAATGGATTGCTTGCCACTTGCAGTTTTATAAGTAGCACAATATTTAGGCTACGTCATAATTTTCAATGAGTCTTTTACATTATCTGTACAAATCAAGATTATCATCAAATGAAATAAAAATAGCATGTTATAAAATAGTTTAGAAATAATAAACTACAGATAAGTTTATCAAAAGAAAAATCAAATAATCAAATGATTAGTTTCCCAAAAGTTCATGTAAAATTCAAGCATCAGTAAGGTCAAATGGAATTTTGACTCAGAAAGCTTTAACTGTTGAATGTAAGGTGGCAGGAAATACATTTATTCTATGTATGTTTGCCTGGAGATAAAATTAGGAGTATTACTGTTAAGGTAAAGAAACAGAGGAATAGAGATAGTTATGTTATAATTGTGACAAATAATTTGTCAGAGCCATCAGAGAGAGTAATGCATGAGTATAAAGAATTGATTAGTAGTTTGAATAAGATTAAAGGTATAGTAGAATTAGTTGAATTACTACCAATATTTGACAGTAGGTATATGTTAGAAAAAGCATGTTCTATAAATGAGAGATTGAAAAAATTATGTGACAGAAATAATGTTATATCTGTGGATGTGTGGGACTTTTTTATTAGTAAGAGGGAGTTATAAAGGAAAGATGTATTGCACTTAGCAAAACAAGGAAGTGATATATTAGGGACTTTGATTTATAAAAAAAATATTATAGTTCAGGAAACTTATAAAATGGGTTAAGGTTTTAAATTACATTATTATCAAAAAGAAGATTAAGAATGAATGGCATGTAAGCACTAAACAAAAAGTTCCTGATTGAGATATAAATGTGGATGTGGAGTGGGAATGGGTCTGTAAAACTAAAGATAAACAAGCTAATTAAAAATGTAATAGAGAAGAAAGACTCAAAAGAATTTATAATTGAGTAGTAAGAAGAAAAGAAATTGTTACAATTGCATATTTGAATATGCAAGAAGGCGGTAGGAAACCAGCAAAGTGATTGGAATTAAACAGAGCAGTTACAAACACAGTGTTTGCAATATTAACAGTAGTGGAAACACATCTAGAGATGAAGAAGAACCTACACTGGAAGATTTGCTATGGCAAGATATAAATAGAAAAGAAAAAAGGTGTGCGATAGTATAGTTGTTATGTCCAAAAATATTTAAATATTGTAATGTGTCAAGAACATTTGTAGTTTGAGATAAAGTTAGGAAGACAAGAATGGGTGGTAGCTATAGTGTATATGGCAATAGGATATAATCAAACTATCATGGAATGGAATAGTAGCATATATGAATGCCTAGTTAAAGATATACAGAGTTCAAAATAGGGGAAGGAAATAATGATTATAGTGGGTATGAATGTCCAAATTGTAGAAATTGATGATGTGAATAACAAGAATTGGCAACTTTTTAAATATTTTTATCAAAAGTGAAATTGAGCATTGGAAATTTATCAAATATTTATGAGGACCAATATGCCTGGTCTATAAACAATATATTTTATACAATAGATTATTTATTTATTAGAGAAGAGAGAATGAATAATGTATAAAAAATTAAAATGTTTGATAATGAAGAGAGAGTATGTAATAGTGATCATAATTTCTTTATAATAGAAATGGTTAGTAAGGTGATGGAAAATAATAAAAAAAGTAGAAAGGTTAGTGAAAGATGTGGATGAAGAATGAATGATAAGAATAAGTGAGAAGAATCTAAAATAAAAGTAGAAGAAATTTTGGAAGAGTTTGTCTGGGATGAATATAAGGACTGGTGTGGTAAAGTAAGAATATTCAGAAGAATAAAAAGAATAAAAAGTGAGCATTAGGAAAAGTATAAGAGGATAAAAGCCTGCATAGAATAGAAATGTGTTATTAAAAATAAGCAAAGTGAAAAAGATGTTAATATTAAATGGGAAAACTATTTAAAAAAAGAAGTTGGCTAAAAGAGATAATTATATAGATCAAATAAAATTAAACAGTACATTACTGGAGTATATTAATAAATGTAGATATGATGGAATTATTTTTTTTGGAAATATATTAAAAGAAAGCATATAGGGGAGAGATAGAAATATTATTACTAAATGATAAAGAAAAAGTGTGTAGCTGTAGAGGAAAATTAGAGGCAATCTTAAATAAATGTTACAGAATATAAAAAAAATATGTTAGATCTGAAGGACAGAGTGATAACAAACTTTAAGTCACATAGCAATGGAAAAATTGATTATTACATAAAATAATATGAATGAGGCAGGGAAGAAGTTCAAAACTGGAAAGGCAAGAAGTTGAGATGAATGGAAAGCAGAAATTGTAATGAATTGGGAAAATATGGCAAAATTATATTTATTGTCATGTTTTAATAGGATAATGCAAAAGTCAGAACAAATATAGAATCTAACCATGTAGTTCAAGTATACTGTTCTAACAAAACATAGATTTAACACCAACTTGAAAATGATCAATGAATATGTTCTTCAACATTATGGATGTGATAACATAGATTCTACTACTGTAAAATCACACCTTTAATTGGAAATGCAGAAACAATAGAGAACTTTCTAAAAAATAATTTATAATAACTTTGAGCAAGATTTTTATGCCAGAAGCAGTTTCTTTTTTTCTGTTATAAATATTAACTCAAAAATTCTATGCAGACAATATTATAAATTGTTTTTACAAGAATAGAATGCAATAAAGAGGTGTAATTAGAGAGGATTTGAAATTTTTTATAAAGAAGTTTGTTTCAGAAGTTAAAAGACACATTTGCATAATATTAAATAAATAGAATAATTGATAGAGTATGTAGAACATATTTATAGTTCATTGATTGGTTTTTTATCCCACATGATTTTATCTTTTGTTATTTTTTGTATTTTTTTGAAGTTTATTAGATGTTGATGAAACTGCAGAAACCTTTTTTTTATTTTCTTGCACTAATTTATGCCTATAAAAGTTTACCAAATTGAATACACATATTTTTTGTAAAGATGGCATCTAATGTTTCACACATAAATTTATAAAAGCAATACCAATTTTATAAATGCATTAAGGTCACACACAATCATTATTTTAAACATCTAGAAAGGTAAAATAGAAAAATTGTTTGTTTTTAAAATTTCATAAAAACTAACCAATAAAATGATAATTTTACAAATTCTAGTTCTATAAATAGATATTAATCATTTACAACAGCTAGTCATTTTAAAAGTTACAACAATCTTTTATATAATAAAAACATATCAGTGTCATAATTGCTGTTTAGAAATTTAGCTCACTTGCATCTAAGAATTCATGAATAATAGAATCAATAAAACGTTAAGATTTTAATGGCAATTCATATTTTAAACTGCATTACATAAATAGTTACTAAACTAGAACTAACTATTAATATTAATAATAGCATTTATGTGGTTATATTATCGATTGTTTGAGATAGAATGGAGAATAAATATAGACTGATAAATCCAAGTTCAAATCCCTTTACTTATATATATAAGAACCATTCAGTATATTGAATAAATCCAAGTTCAAATCCCTTTACTTATATATATAAGAACCATTCAGTATATTGAATAAATAAACTAATTGCATAATAGCACATTATTAAAATTAACATTAAAAGCAAAAAATATCTCTGCAAACTTATCATTAGAAATCAATAGTTCACTTCCTTCTAACATCAAAACATAATTGGAAGTTAACTAATTAATAGACTAACTGTAGTGAATATAAATTATTGTCATTAAAAATAACTTATATAAATAAATATTTTAAACTACAAACATAAACTTATTATTTGATTTATTAGACCTATTAATTAGACAAAGTCCTGTACAGTTTAGAGCAGTAAGAGAGTGTCAAGCTGAAGAGGTAAACATCCATGGATCACACTTTGTTTTTATAGCTTCTAATACTCAAGTATGATACAACTCCTGAGAGACACGTTATTCGACTTTGTTTTCTTTTATTGAGTCAAATCTTATTATTTTGATGCTTTTTTGTTCATATATTTTTGCAGCATAAATTTTCAAAAATTGTATCTCCATGTTAGCAAAATTATTAATATGGTTGTTATTATTTTATGTTGATGTGTTAATAAATAGTCCAACAGCAAAACATGGAAATATTAATGCGAGCAAACCACATATATATTCAAAAGAGGCTGCAGTAATAAATACATTACATTTTATATTAAACAAAAATATATTACATTAGTTAACTGATTTATGTGTCTTTTCTAATCATTTCTTCTCACATAAAAACAGCGTTATGTTGGTAATCATTATTCTATTTAGAAATATAAACGTAACTATAAGAATCTCCACATGTTGTATAAGTTAAATTAAGCATCAGACGATTTAGAATTCAGATAGATAAAGTGTTAAATATCTAAAAATATACATATATACTTTTGAAAATAAACATTTAAATAAATCTTTTAAGTCTATATGAAAGAAGGAAAGAAAATATTTTAAAAAATAATATTCGATTTCGAAATAATATTTAAAGAGAAAAAAAATCTTGACAAGTAACTATTAGATATTACTAACTTCTTTAAATGATTTTTAACAATTTAGTTTCTTTTTTGAGTTGCAGTCTTTGAATGCTGTAAATATCTCGTTTGATAGATTTATTAACATAGTTAATCTTTATTATGGCTTTTCCTCAGAAAAGAAACTAGATAATGATTGAAAATATACAGTAAAAAGAAAACAATAAAAACAAGTGCAGCCTTTCCAAATAAAAAAAATACAATAAAAAAGTGAATTATTGACTAAAAAAAAACATAAAACTTTTAAATATTTAAGAGATTATTACTTTATACATTATATATAATAATAAAATAATCGAGATTCATAAGAAGTTCTGAACCCCAGAATTGGCAGTGGGAACTGTGAACTATAATCTTTGAACTTTCTTTACCGTACAGAACAATATAATAATTAACAATATCAGAAAGAAAATATTTCTTAAAAAATAGACTGCTCAATTTAAATATACGTCTATAAAAAAGACTATCCATGGAAAAAGAAAAATAATATTTGAATTACTTTGTGTCTGTTATTTAATTTTAAAAATAAAAAAACTAGAATTTTAAAGTTTATATATAGGATAGAGGTAGTTATTAGCTTCGTAAATGATTAGTTGTATTAATTAAAGCATTTATCTATAATGGATTATGTCAATATTGTGGATGGAGTAAGTCTGACATTTGTAAATCAAAGTATAACAATTTAAATTTAAAACTAGTCAAGAAGACAGTCTTATACAGATATCAAATTCACTGTAAATCATAAAACAAATAGAGATATAAACTGCTTCATAATATTTTTTTCATCATTACTACTTACTCATTTAGTTTATATTCAAATTATAAAACTAAAGTAAAACTGTATAGAACTCATATATATATATGTAATCTTGTATATAAATTTGAAGAAATGCAGACATCGAACAAGAATATCATTATTTTACATTATAGTGGTTAAATAGATTTTAGAATCTAGAGTTATTCTGCATTAAAAAGTTGTGCAGCTTTAAAAAAAAACATCACCAACAAATAATATTTTAAAGTTTAGATTGTAAGACAAAAATCAAAAATTATAATCTAAATATGTGATTATCTATAAGTCTCTTTAAATAAAAGTGCATGTATAAATAAATACATGTAATAAAAGATGAAATTTGATTAATTCAAAATAATATTATTTTTCTTTCATCACAGGCAAAAAAAAAAAGTGTGGGTATGTGTATAAGAAATGAGAATTAATTAAATTATTTATATAAATGAGAATTTATCTGCACACTGATGTTGGTCATCCAAGGAATTTTTGAAATGTAAAATGATAATATACAATTTACATTAATAAAACAAGTAATTCACATTTCAAATGCAAATGTTAATCTATTTAACTACGGTTTTAAGATTAGAAGCAATTTTCATTCCAAAAATATTGTAAATAAAGAATTTATTTATTATATTAAAAAATAATTAAACAGATGAGTGGATAAAGAGATAATCATCTCATGTTGGGAAGTTTTTAAAGGAATATCAGTTTAAATTAAGTGGTTTTAAAAAAAAATTCTATGGAGTAAAAAAGGCAAGAAAAAGATGAGCAATAGAAATCTAATCTATCAGCCATGGATTTAAAAGATCTATTTTATTGTCTGTGACTAAAATTCGTCAGTTATGTATGCATAATTATACCTTTGATAGTATCCAATAAGAAAAGTAAATTAAATAGAAGTTTGTAATACATAAAGTCATTCGCTAAATGATGCCAGTAGATTTTTTTTCATGATGTGTTTCATAGGAGCTAAATAGATGTCTGATTAACTTTTTAATGTATATTGACATAACCCATAACCAAATCAATCCTGTCAAATGTTCTAAGTAATGTCAAAGAATTTGAGTAAATAAGCTGACCATTATTTGCTAACCACAAATGATAAATATCTTGATCATCTATTTTTAAAATGAAAGTTTTTTAAAAAAAGTATTTTTTATTATTAGCAAAAAATTTTTTTTACTCTCTTTTATGAAAAAAAAAAAAGTAAATAGCAAAACTCACTGTGAAGAAAGAAGCAACAACAATGACAAGCATTGGTGGTCGAGAGGTCAGCGACAGTTGCTTTACAAGCAGTTGTCCCGGCTTAGCAGGTTCGCTTCCCGGCTGATGCTATGGTACGTGAGAAAGAAAGAAACAACAACAACAAAAAAAACCTTTCCTCTACACATATGGAATTAAAGTTAATTAAAGAACAGTTATTTTAAGAAATTTTTTTGTTTGTTTTTTAATTAAAGAAAAAAAAAGTTCATATGATATTACTTAATAATGGAAAAAGATCCAACCAATCCATTGTCAAATATTTATGCATATATCTATAGTACAAAAAACATTACTAAATATATATCTGTTTAATGATTAATAATATATTTAAATTATATTAAATAGTTAGTAATTATATGTGTTATTAAATGGGTATTCATTATTATATATTATTTATATAATTAGATGATCAAATTAGCATTTTATTGATATATAAATCATATTTAATGATATTTTGTTCATTCATATATTCATTCTATTATGATATAATAATTATATATAAAAAATAATAAATACTGCCTAACTCTATGCTAACCATTATAAATAAAATATAAATTCATATAACATTACAATACTAACAAAAAACAAAATTTTACTATAATTCTTCCACAACCATGGTTTCATCTATTAACAAGTAGACCTTTCCAAGTAAAATTTAACTAAATATTGAAGTGGTAAATCTGTAGTACATATTTAACTTCACTTCCTGAACACATTACAGATGTTAAAAATAGGGCTTGAACAGGGTTATATATTATTTGGTCATCCAGGAATGTTAGACACACATACACATATAACGTCCACCCTGTTTATCCCAAATGGTTATGTTTAACCAGTCGTGTTATTATTTTAACTTATGTATATTTTATTTCTAAGCTTGTAAATTCTCTTCACCTAGATAATTGTGTATGTGAGTATATGTATTACAGATACGAAAATTGATATGGTTAATATAAAGCTAATGCAATACTAGAAAGTTCTAGAATGTATTTTTACAATTTAAAATGTTATCATTTAACTATTTCAAGTCAAACTAACAAAGTCATATTCTTAATGTTATTTCCAATTTTAGGAAATATATTTAAATAATGCTTTCTGGAATGTATTTGTATACATCTAGTATAGGAGGAGCAAAATTTCTAGGAATGTGCAAAATGAGTTCAGATCACTCATTCTCTTGTGTTCAATTAGAGAGTGAAAACAGAATGACTTGTGAGTAGTGGAAAGCTTTGCCTCTCTAATCTTAGATCGCCTTTGTCCTACCTTTTTTGCCATGCCATCGCTACTTGAGAATTGTTATGTTTAACTGTGAAAGAACTATTGGAAGATGTTTACCATTATTTTACTAATATTGTGCATTGCTAAATTTTGTATATGTTATTCTAAATGGCTGTCATAACTTCTAAGGGTAATCCATTTTGCCGAAGAATGAACTCTTAATATTCCTCACTTCTTTCCTAAATTCTAATTATATTCATAATGTATTCTTTTATTTATCTGGCAATGGACTATAAGCCCAGTTATTGTTAAATTTATGATTTTCCCTCTAGAGCTTTAAAAATCTCATTCTATAAAATGCTAGCACAGAATTATATATTTTAATCTATCTTAGTTTTTAAAGTTTCACGCTTTAGTTATCTTAGTTTCATGTGGCAAAACTTATTTTAAACTATGTATTTTATTAAATTAATTTTAGTATGCTAATGTTTCAATCTAGTGAACTTATATTATTTCAACCATCATTCCGTTATTTGGAATATTTAAATAGTTAAATATAAAATTTCCTTATTGATCTCAGTTTGCTAAATTGAATATTTTGAAATATATGCTTAATGGTGGATTGTTTAAAAAGTCATAGTATGCTAATGTTTCAATCTAGTGAACTTTTATTATTTCAACCATCATTCCATTATTTGGAATATTTAAATAATTAAATGTAAAATTTCCTTATTGATCTCAGTTTGCTAAATTGAATATTTTGAAATATATGCTTAATGGTGGATTGTTTAAAAAGTCATATTATGGGATAAGATAAACTTTTTGTTATTGATGCTATCAATTTAAATGCATTTTATGTTCTATAAATAAATTTGAATATTAATCAATTTAATAATTATTTATTGCTTTCATGCCATTGAGCATTAACGTGCTTATAATATAGTATCATTTAAGAATACTTGGGGCTTGTTAAATAGGAAAATAATATTTTCCCCTCTTCTATATTTGACATCCTAATTTGCTAAGATTTTACGTACATTGCTGAGTGGGTTAATATTTTGTCATGCATTATGCATGATACTGTTATTTTATTAAGCTTAAATTAATGCATTTGTCATTTAAGACAAGCCATATTCCTGTTGCTTACTTATGACAGCATTTTTAAGAATTTGTATTTTGCTTTATCATGCTTATTCCTCCTGAAGTCCTGGATTTTCTTCATGTAACTTGTCTAAGAATGAGATTTGGTAGCACCAATCTCAGGACAAATATTAAATTGTTAAGGTGCTGCATTGGTAATGTAGGCAAACGTATCATGGAAACCTTACCAACTCATCTCTTCGAATACCATCTTGTTATAAGTACAAGTGGATTCTTATATATGATAAAGCTTTCTAGTCCAATGACGGACATGTATTTCATTTCTAACACTATCATTTTAGTCAGCACTGCGAGTTCTCTTTCTTACGTGTAGTTCCATATTATCTATAAGATGTGGCACATTGCTGTTTGTAAACCACTCATTTAATAATTAATAGAATATTTTAGGATTGTCACAGTAAGGCTTATTTAAGCTAATCCCTTCCTCATTTGTACAGGCTTGGATGCACTCATGAATGATATGTTGTTTGATTGTTATATTAAGAATAAACCTCTCATTGGAGGTGAATTTATAAATATATTTTCATCATTACTTTAAAGTAATGGTTATACCATTAGTAACAGCAATATATTGTTATGTACAGTTCATTAACATACTAAGCCATTTGCCTATGTGCAAATTATTGACCACATTAAATATGTGCTATGTTTCCAATGTAAATAAAAGTTGTTTATGTTCATTAAACTATTACGTTAATAATTACTCATGTGTTGTGTCTTACTGAATCTCACTCATTGAATTCCATTTAATCTTTATAATAGTGTAAATAATATTTAGAAGTTATAACTGATTATTTTAAATGAACATTTATCTCTGGGTTGTTCTGTCTTTGCTCATTCTGAATGGATTCTTATTTATAATTCATGTTTCTTTTGCAATGCTAGCTGTGTGCAATTCATTTAAATTTGTAGATATTTCCTACACTTGAGGTATTTGATTAAGCCAATATTTGATAATTCTTTATTTATATTAATTACCCTGTAGATCTCATGTCTCTCCACTGCGTCTGTGGGACTGGAATAAATAAAATTTCATCTGTTATCATCAGAAGTGTTGTTCATAATGTTATAGTTTTAGAGAAAAGCAAATAGGGCAGAATTCATGATTGCTACCAACCTATGTATCTCGGACATGAGTGGATTTAGGGTACTTTTGCTTAGATTATAAACCTTGTTAAATGAACATACAATTCTGACCGGTACAAGGTTTTTTTCCCTGGGCATGGCTGCACAATCATTGAGACTTCGATTAATTAAATCTCACACCCTGTAGAGTGCTTATCTTTTTGTTGGCTTAATCATTGGGGTTTTGATTAATTAAATACCACACCCTATAAATGGCTTATGTTTTGGTGGCTTATATTTTAATGTCTCCAAGATTATCTAAATGTTGGTTCATTAATTAATTTTGTTGGTTAAAAAAGATAAGCTATATGAGTAAAACAGCATTGTTAGTCAAAATACTTGTTTAAAATGTAATAACATAGTTACTATATATATATATATATATATATATATATAAATTAATTATATGTGTAGCTTATACTATCTCAGTGTATATATATTATACATTTGTTAATATGTGTTCGTGACAATAAGGAGAAAGAAAATTAAAGTGTTAGAAAAGTTGTAAGAGTAGGTTGGAGCAAGGGGTAGAACAGATGAAAAAAATTTTTTTTCTTTGTCAACATTAAGTAGTGTATATCTCAGTTTTGATATTTAGAAGTATTCAATATCGATATGTTAAAAAACTTTAATCTAAAAGTATTGTTCGCTAGCAGATATTTAAAATGTTCGTTTTCTATTATTAGTAGCCTCAAAGCAGGTGAAGACCTTCAAATTAAGAATTGTATGTCAAGCGATCCAATGTAGTGGACATTACACTTCAATGATATTGATTCCTAAAGTAACCTCAAAGCAGGTGAAAACCGTTTATGCAACACCAAGCAGCCAGATGCAGTTGGCAAAATGTTTTAATGATTTACATGTTCTTATGCTAGCAAAGGTGAAAATTGATATCGATAAATAAAGGTTGTTGGAAAGATTATTAATTTTGATATTTTTATGATAGCCTCATGCTTCTTGGAAATGATAAATAATTGAGTTAAGTTCCTATATTCAAACTTAGGTTAGTCATGTGTTGTCAGTTTGTAGTAAATAATTATTCATGAAGTAAATTGTTTTATTTTAAATTATGTCAATCCATGTTGTGTAACTTGCATACTTGTATGATGATAATATTTCCTTGGCATGATTTTACTAAATATAACATAAATCACCTTAAACACTATTTTATGTATACATAAATTTTGTTTATGTGAAGTAAATTTTATAGTTGTTGCAGATTATTGCAAAGGGATAAATATAGGCATGTATCTTGCTGATTTCAAAACAGCATTGAAAATAATATATATACATTTATTTAGTGTAGTAATTGGGAAGCATGTGATCAATGGGAAAGAAAGTTGGTATCCATCTCTGTGAGCATGAATAACCCAAATATTATGTTATAAGTTATTAATCTTGTGGTGTTGGCATGGTGCCTTGTATTTATACAATTATAAATTTTGCCATCCAGTGATTCCACATGATAACGTAACTTACATTGAGTGAGATTCAAATGTGAGTAAATATTTAAAAAGAGAGAAAATCATATAGCTGTTGCAGATTACTGCAAAGGGGTAAATATAGGCATGCATCTTGCTGATTTCAAAACAGCATTGAAAATAATATATATATATATATTCATTTAGTGTAGTAATTGGGAATCATGTGATCAATGGGAAAGGAAGTTGGTATCCATCTCTGTGAGCATGAATAACCCAAATATTATGTTATAAGTTATTAATCTTGTGGGGTTGGCATGGTGCCTTGTATTTATACAATTATAAATATTGCCATCCAGTGATTCCATGTGATAACGTAACTTACATTGAGTGAGATTCAAATGTGAGTAAATATTTACAAAGAGAGAAAATCATACTTTCCTTTAGCTTACTGTTATTTTTTGTATTATCAATTTACTAATAAAAGTTTCAGTCAATTCCAGGTGCAAAGAGAACAGATGGAAACGCGGCAAAAGAAATGAAGGCACGGTAATTTTTTTCATATATATTTTGTGTTATAGAATTAATAGTTAATAGTTTTATAATATATATAGCTTAAATGATATAGGCAGATTCAAGTAGTGGAGAAGGGCAGGCATAAATAATGAAGTGGTTAGGCATCATATAAGTTAGGTAGGGCTGGAAGAAAGTGGTAGATATGGTGGGACAATGGTAGTATGGGGGTGAATAACCCATAGCAAATAATAATGAGAGACAGAATTAGTGATATCAACAAAATGGAAAAATATAAAATAAGCAATGAAAAATATGGACACAAAGATTCAGAAAAGACTAACAAATTAGAAGATGAGAATGGAAGCAGCAATGGGGAATTGGAACAAGACTTTTTAGGGGATGCCAATTCAATGGATAGCCTATTCCTGGAAATTACATTCAAGCAGCCAGAACATTATTGGGAAATATGAACAAGGGACCAGGGGTCATTGATGGTCACTACCAAGGTCTATTAAAGAAACAAGCTGAAGAATCCCAGAAGAAGACACAGTGTCTATTAAAAGAACAAGCTGAAGAATCCCAGAAGAAGATGCAGGGTCTATTAAAGGAACAAGCTGAAGAGTCCTAGATGATGATGCAGGGTTTATTAAAGAAACAAGCTGAAGAATTCCAGAAGAAGATGCAGACTCTATCAAAGGAACAAGCTGAAGAATCCCAGAAGAAGACACAGGGTCTATTAAAGAAACAAGCTGAAAAATCCCAGAAGACAACACAGGGTCTATTAAAGGAACAAGCTGAAGAATCCCGGTACATGATGCAGGGTCTATTAGAAAAACAAGCTGAAATACAACAGGATATTAAAGAAAGACAACTGAAGATGAAAGAAATGGGTAAAACAAAATCATGGAGAAGGAGCAATTGCTATTAAAGAGACAAAAGAGGAGTGTCAACAGATTCAGGAGCAATTCCAGCATTCTAAATCAATATTAAAAGTAGCACAATAGAATGTAATAATACACGAGGGACATTTGAAAGATCTCCAAGTAGCTCAGGGGAAAATTAAAAATCAACTTTATGAAATAGGTGAAAAGGTTAAACATGATAATGAGACCTCAGAAAGGGAGATAAAGGAAATTAAAGACACCCTCCAAGAAAGCCAAATAAAAATACAGTTGGATCTTAAAGACACAGTGGAAAGTCTCCAAAAGGAATTGGAACAGATCCAATTGGTACCAAAATGGATATTGGAAGAACAAGGTGAAGAGAACCATCCATTTAAGTTGATACATCCAGAGCCATAATGTAAGTAACCACCACAGGGATATTTTAGAAAACAACTGAAAATGGGAATTTGATGATGAGTAGTGAGCCAGTCTTTGCAGAGAAGAATCAAGATGTAAATAATTGCCCATTTAATCTGAGAGGAAATTCCAACATGGCAAAATTTATACAGATACAGCATTTTCATGGTGATTCTGGAGACAGCCCACAAGAGCACTTGGGAAGTCTTAAGGAGCTTTTCTTTTTCAATCCCACCAGTCATGAAGAAAAGGTAGTCATTGTGAACCATTATTTAAAGGGAACAGCAAAGGACTGGTGGAATTCCTTGCAAGAAAAGCCTCAGACCTTTGTGGATTACAGAGCAGCTCTCCTTCAAAGTTATTGGAATGAAGAGTGACAGGATGGCCTTCTGTATACCTTGTTTACAAAAAACTATAAGCCTAGCCCCAGAAAGACTCATACTCAATTTTTTGTAATGCCAAGTTGCCAGATTTAGGTCTTTAATAGCATTTGCTTACTCCGATGCTCGAATTATTAGGACCATCTGTCATAGCATGCTGCCATGGATACAGAAAATGATGTTAGGAAGCCAGATTACAGATGTGGAACATATGACACATTTCCTGACATCCATTGACTATGATCACCTTACCCCAGAACCACCTGAGAAGTCACAAAGGATGGATGAGCCCAGGGTCCAAATAATTAGGATGAACAATGAAAATAGGAATTATAACTGGAGAACTCAACAAAACAGACTGCATTAAAAAGAAGTATGTCAGAAAACTTCAAGGCATCCTGCTAGGCCATTCCTTTCTGCAGCACCCCAGAGAAAAAGGGAACAAATCAACTTATGATAATAACCCCATTACTACACTCATTCATGAAATGGACCAACCAAAGACAAATTGAGTTCAGAATCTATATCCACCTGTCAATGTTAGTGAAGGAACACATAACACCCTTGCATTACTAGACTACAGAAGTCAAGTGTCTCTCATTTCAAAATCATGGTTCATCAGGTAGAGTAGCCAAGAGAAAAAATATAATGGAACTTCCAACATACCTTATACACTTAATGCTAGCCAATGGAAGAAGGGTCACCACTGAAAACCACCTGATTTTGTTGGAAGTGAGGTTATGTAAAGAATTAATAGGACACTTATTTCTGGTTGTGGCTGGACTTATACATGAAATGTTTTTAGGAACTGATTTCTTAACCCAGCAACAATATATTATACATTTTCCAGATAGGATGTGTGTGATAAATAGCATACCTGATACGTTCAAAACAGAAAATGAACCCCCAGTGTGGAAGGTGGGGTGTTTAACACAACCTGTCAATACTGCATTGATCATGGAAAAGGTTCAAGGATCTGCTCTAATCGAGCTTAAGGATTGAGATCAATTAACAAAGACATTGATGGAGAACCAACAAATATTCTTAACTATCCCAGGAGAAATAAAGGGTTATATGCACTGGATTCATGTTAAGGAAGATTCATATGTGCAATCACAAACTTATCCAATACTGTTCCAGTAAGATAAAAGGCTAAAACAAAGAAAATCTCTGCAGACTAAAAACTAACCTCAATAATATATTTAAAAAATAATAAACCAATGGGGAAAAAATGTATATGTGTACCAATGTTTTACCAAGGTATATCGAAACAAAAGAAACAAACTGTAAGTAATATGTTAATACATAATTGTAGGATTAAGCAAGATCAGATACATAGGTTTTTTTAAATGTTATCATCTTTATGAAAGAATAAAATGGAATTGATACATGAATATTAGAAAAATAAATTGTGACAAAACTGAAGATATGATTATCAAAAATAACTTAAATTAAGTTAAAAATAAACCTGAATGGAAATATTTGGGTATTAAAAAATGTGTTATTATTCAAATGCAAGTTAGTAATGTTTCTATGAATAAAAATTTTGTGAGTAGAAAAAGAAATTAAACAGATTCTCATCAATGAACTTATTTTTTAAGTATAAAGAAAATTTTATGATAAATTATAGACAGAGTTGTTTTTCCTAAAGGTTTGCGATGATTGTTTTCTAGTTGTATTATTATATTGGACTATTTCCATCATCTAATATTAGTATTGAATGTCATTATAAAAATCTAACTTTTATTTAGATATTCCAAATACATTCAACTGTTAGTAATAGCACATCAAACAAGTCAGTAAATGCATAATGTTTCGGAGGTATTTATTATCTCCTCTTCTTCAGGTGTTGTTAGCCTATCCAGTGATATTACTAGCATGAGACCTGAACCTGAACCCTTAGATTCTTGAGTATTGAATTTTAAGATAATATTCTAACTAACTGATCCATCCTTCCAAAGGCAACAGTCAGTAGAAATTTCATATACTTATCTATGACGTCCCTCCTGATTTCTCCATTTTTTCCTAAGAGCAAAGTTGATTAGTGGTTTCCATACATTATGTATAATCACCCTAGGTTGGCTTATGGAATTTTTTGCCATTGTTATGAGAACAGTTTTAAATTTTCTTCTTTGTACCTTTTCATCTCTAACCAATATTTTTGTATTTTCTCAATTGAACATATGTTCATTGTCACATACATGGTTTGCTACCTTAGACACATCTGTTTTCTTTTCCTCTAATCATCAGTTTGTATTTTTGCAAATGTTTTTAAATGGCATGACCAGTCTCACCAATATATGTTATTCCATACACATATTTCATAGACATAGTTTTTTTTTTTTAACATTTCAAGTTTAGGCTTTATAGAGGTTAGAATTTCTTATAGTGTGGTATGGGTCTGGAAAGCTGTTCTGATGTTATACTGATTGCAGATTTTCCTTAATTTGTCTGCTGTTTTTGGAATGTATGGGTACACTAAGTACCAATAAATGTCTTTTCTTTTGACAAGTACTTTTTGTTGTCTGTTTAATGTTTTTTTTTAAATAATAGCTGATGGATATTCATTTTTCATAAAAGTTTGTTCTATATAAATCTTTTTTTTTCAAATTACTGGTTTCTGAATAAACTTCTTTTGCTCTTCCATAGTGACAGTATAACTCCATGTTTTGTGTTTTTGATATGATTGTATGTATAAGCTAGATATTTTCCTGCATGTGTCAGTTTTCGGTAGTTTTGATTTTTACCATGAGGGAGTCTTTTCACAAAAACATCTAAGACTGCCAATTTTTGTTCTTGTTCTGATTCTATTGAGAATATAATTTAAGAAAATATGTTGTTGATATATTTTCAGAAATTTTGTAGCAGTGCTTTACAATGTGGCACACAACAAATGTATCATCTACATACCAAAGCCAAACTTTAGTTGAATATATAGTAGTTTTTTATGGCTAAGGATTCAAGTTCTTTCATGCAAATATTGAAAATCAGGGGAGACAATGATGAGTCAATAGCCATATCTTGATTTATTTGGAAGAATTATGTGTTATATTGAAAGTAGGTTGTGTTTATACAGAATGTTAATAGTTTCAATATAGTATAAACAGGAAGAACTGTTTTGGTTTGAAAACTATTATTACTATTTAATCTTTTCTTTACAATAGACAATGCTTCTTTACATGGCATATTCGTGAGTAAACTTTTCATGTCAAACTTACCAGTAAGTCAGTTTTTTCAATTTTCATGTTTTTGATTAATTTTACAAAGTGTTTAGAATCCCTGACAAAGGACTGTGTCTACTATGCTAAATGACCTAGAACTTTGAAAAGAAATCTTGCCAAATTTTAGCAAGGGGAATCTTTAAAAATAAAAATAGGTCTTAATCGAACATGATTCTTATGGATTTTAGGTAGACCATAAAAATGAGGATTTTTTTATGAAATGTATAGTTATTTTCCTTTTTTCCGAATCAGTGAAATACCTGCAATGTTTTCTGAATAATGCATCTAATAGATACTGATTTTTTTTCTTGAGAGAGGATTATACTTTGCCATAACACCATCTAATATTCTTTTAATAGATATAATGGCAGACACTGAGGAAGTCACTCAAAAATTGCCTTTAAAAGAAGAAGCAGAATTATGCTGGAGAATAAAAAGAACACTTGACAAGCAACAACAATTGAGGTCAAATTTTTCATGTGATGAGAGGAAAGCAATTAAATCTCTCAAAGTAGATAAATCTGTAATTATTCTCCCTGTATGATAACAAAATGCAAGAACTTCTCACAGCAGGCTAATATACAAAAGTTTCAAAAAATCAAATACTGAGTATAGAAACAAAGTTAAAAGCATTAGTCAGAAAGAATAACAGGTACTTCACTAATTCAGACAAAAGTAAAATAGCATCATATTTAAGCAATATTTTTCATCTTTATGGTCTTTCTAAAATCCATAAGGATCACATTCCATTAAGACCCTATTGTTCTAGAGATTCTCCTTGCCAAAATTTGGCAATATTTATTCTCAAAGTTCTACATCCTGTGGCATACAAGATTCAGTACTTTGTCAGAGATTCTAGACACTTTGTAGAATTAATCAAGAACAGAAAAATTGAAAGAACTGACTTACTGATAAGCTTTGATGTGGAAAGTTTATTCATGAATGTGCCATGTAAAAAAGCATTGTCTATTGTTACAAAAAGATTAAATTGTAATAATAATTTACAAACCAGAACAGTTTTTCTATTGATAGTATAATGGAACTATTACCATTTTGCATAAACACAAACCTACTTTCAATATAACACAGAATTCTGCCAATAAAATCAAAGAATGACTAAGGGTGGACCATTGACTACTCTGATTAGCAATATTTATATGGAAGAACTTGAAACTCTTAGCCATAAAAACTACTCCATATCATGCTAAAGTTTGGCTTTGGTATGTGGAGGATACATATGTTATAATGTCACATGGTGAGGCACTGCTAAAAACTTTATGGATACACATCAACAACATATCTCATTCAATTAAATTCACAATAGAATCAGAACAAGAACAAAAATTGGCATTCTTAGATGTTATTGTGACAAGACTCTTCATGAAAAAATCAAAACTACTCACAAGGCATCTAAATACCTTGAAAAGATATTTTCCTTTTAACTTAATGTCAATCAAATGTAAGTTGGCCTTTGCAAACAGACACTTACAAACCAATGCTCATGCAAGTTGGGATTCATTGTTTCACCAACCTAAGACATTTTAGATTTACTGAGAATAACTTCTGACTAAAGAAAGCAAGATGATATCAGATATCAAATAATGCAGGATAAATTCTATGCAGTTCTTTTGGGAGCATGTGGATGCATGTAGATTAACTGACAGTCAGATTATAATAATAATTTACATAATATGCCTTTCAGAGTTAACCAAAATGATTTTGAGCAGATAGCAAATTTTTATCTGCAATAGACAAGAGCCACCATAACCTAACATATAATAAATTAGAAAAGAGTAGAGATCATGCACAGATATATGCACTGGAAGTAGAGAAAAAGAGACTAAAGTGATACCAGAACATGAAAAAAAATAAATGCTGTCAATCAATTGAAGGCCCAAACTCAGCCAAATGGATGCACAAAATAAACAGTGACACCTAGATAAAACAAATTCTGGAGATGAGTCTCAAATTGTGTCATCCAAAACAAACTATTGCTACATTCCCACTGTTTAAATGAAAAAAGATGATAGATTTTTGAGCCATCTCAAAGAAGAAAACCAATAAAGAAATATCAGGATAGAGATAATAGTTACTCCCTATAAATAAACAAGGACTGAAATATTAATAACTCCGGATCTGTAAAAAGATAGATATATTTATATTTTTTTTTTTTTAAAAATCTATATACTGAAACCATTTATGAAACACAATAATTTCAAAGAAACTATTTGTGTTATATTCTGAATGCCATGTGGAAGATGTACAAATGTAATTCTGTTATGTGGATTGGTGGATCAATGTCTGTTCAGAGTTATAGTGATAGGTGTTCCAACTTGCCATTGACTTTAGTGATTAGATGTATAAATCACTTGTTTTGACTTTTCAAAAAGAGGAAATATTTTTCTAATGGAAGATAGAACTTCAGTACTTTATTAAATAATTGCTTTAAAAATATTAGTGTTAATGCTTTTTCCCTCCAGCTATCTATTGTATGAATCAGCAGGTTTGTGATTTGATCTCATTAAAACTTATTGTTTTAAATATTTTTAAATTATCCTAATAAAACTATTTAAATTAAAATAAATTATTTATATACATCTATCTTTCTCTTATTCACAGTCATAGTTCCTAGCATCCTTAGTTTCTGAGCTAGTTTAGAACATTAATGATTAAGTTATTTATGTGTAGGGGTTTATGTTTGTGTTGAGACAACCAGATAATTTCCTGGGTTGTTTCACTGCATTTTATTTTTTTTGTTAAAGAAAATTTTGTCTATAGTTAGTCTGTATATTAATGATGCCATTTGGTCAGAGCATTAGTGTTCAGCATGTGTCATGATCCCAACATTTTTATGATAGATATAATTAACCTGTTTATAATGTACTTATTTTAGATTCATACATAAAACATGGCTATTGATTGTTTGTCTATAATGTTGGTGGTATATTGTTGGTAATTTTATAGCATATTATATATTTTTTATTGAATGGCTGATGCTCTCTGCTGATATATTATTACTCATTTGTAGTTGTTCCTTTTATATTTGATTCTCATTCATTATTTATATTTGTGTTCAATGGGAATGATGGATGACTTTTTCCCATCTCTCCATTTTTACCCCCAGCAGTCCTGCTATTATATATATATATATATATAAACATATTCATTCTAAATTAATAATGATTATATAACTATAACTACTACAAACATAAATCTATATATATATATTGTAACCGGTTGGGTTACATAGTACACCGATAATAATATCGTGTGTGTGCGTATATACATATAAAGTAAAGGAAAAGTATAAATAAACACAGAATAAATTTTTGTAGATATTTTTTTTATATTTCCTAAAATAAAATAATAATAAGTAAAGGGTTAAATAACTCTGCATTTAAAGTAAAATTTCATTATGAAATTAATATTTTAAAAAGGTCTGAATAAATATAAATATTGCATTATTATTAATTATTACTCTGATTTTGAAATTTAAAAACACACTATTGTATTTTTGAAATTTTAATTAATTAAACAAAATTTTTATCTATTAGAAATCCCCTAAGTAAAAACATGTATATGTTTTCAAAGGGATTAGTGAGATAAAAATAAAAACTCTGTTTTTAATCAAGCTGCTGTTATCACCTTAGATGAGTCTATAAAAGGGCTGATAACAAAATAGCTCCAGTCTGGAGAGTGATTTTAAAGAGAACAGTTTGGCTTGCAGTTTTATAAGAGTTAGTAGAAGAGCTAGCTATAAAGTTGGCTCAAGTATTTTGTGAAGAGTTGGTAACTGTAGCAGAAAATAGCCATAGTAAAGCTAGCTGCAAAGATGGCTAGTATAATTATCAAGAGAATTGCCAGGAGGATTTAAGAATGCAAGGAAGTGAATGCTCTACAATTCACTGGAAGAGTGTGAATTTACATGGAGGAAATGGGCCAAGATTCTTTGTAATTCATAGCCTTAAAAGTGTTCTGGAAAACAGCTTGCCGACCTGAAGCTTAAAAAAATCCAAGTATAAGTGGAACTGACTAGAGAAAGGAAAAAGCCAACCATACCTGAATTATGTACTTTTACCTGATGATGACAATTTCCTGGAATGACCAAAAAACAGCTTGCCCAAGAGAGCAGCTGAATAAAGAAGTAGTTATATGTATGCTGCTGTGTCTACATATTCGAAGAGAAGCACGGATAAACTTGCATACAAAAGTGAGTTGTTTTTCAATAATTTATTTGATGGACATTTTTAAATCTATATTTTTAAATTTAAAAACATTGAAAATTCGTTAAGAGGTAACCTAATAAAAGCTTTCTAACCTCTGAAAAATTGACTATATATTTTTTTGTAAAAGAATAAAAGAAAGCTATAATAGAATTTGTTAAACTGATTTTTTTTTAATATTGATACACGTGTATAAGTGTGAAATTTATGTGTTTTCCAAATGAATTTATTATGAAAAAATATAATATTATTGTAACGAGTTGAAATAGATAAAAGTCAGTGTGCGTATATACACGCACACTCATATATGTAAAATTTTAATATTTTTTTTGATTAAATGTCAATTCTTTTTTTTTTTAAATGTTAATTGCATATTATAAATCGCACGTTTTTGTGCACATATATGTAAATCAGTGTAACAATTTAAATGTTGAATAGTAATTATTTAAATCTCAATGTGATCATTTGAAATTTTATATTATAATCAAAATCAGAAAATTCACACACATGTGTGTGCATATATATTTCAATTGTATTGTAAATAACAATGCATGTCAGATAGACACTTATGTGTAAAATTTTGATCATTTTTCTAAATTAAATGTTAATTAAAACATGTTAATTTTGTATCAAGCCACATGCCTGTGTGCTGAATGGGTTTTAAGTAAACCTAATTTATTAATCATGTAACTCAGTGTATACTTTTCAAAATCAGAACCCTTATAAGACCTTATTTATTTATTTTGTTATTAATAAACTTATATTTAGTTGTTAAAAATTGTATTCCATCATCTCTTGGTCACATACAGTAATAGAGCTTGTGTTCTTTGAGCTAGATTTCAGACACGGATAAATGGGGATGTATATTTAGTGCTTTGGGGCATCCAGAGATGATCAATCATCATCCTGGTTGGTGCAAAAGAGGATACACTTTAAAGCCCATGCACTATTATTTTTTATTTTACTTTAGTCTTATTAAAAATTTAAGTTTATGGAGCATTGATGATGATCAGCATGTTTTAAATGTCTCAGCATTATTGTTTGATTTCTGATTATGGTGTATTTTTAATGGATGGGCACTAAGCTAGTACATCCAAGTTATGTTTATATAATTTCCCAAACTGGCAAAGGCTCAATAGTTAGCCTGGTCTACAGAAGTCCCATTTCCAATCCAGTCACCAGGTTGACTGTTGATTTATATTTTTTATGGTTCAAATACAGTCACAAGATGAACTGCTGATTTATTGTACTGATTTGTTTATTCCCATCAATGATAATGATGGATGGTTATTTCTCTTGGATATATACTTACTTTGACTTATTATAATGCTGTTTGAATTTATAATTATGTTTTAGTTGCTCTTCTGAGTTAGCTAGCTGATTCCTCAATGTTCTCAGAGATCTTGATCCCCTGCTCCCCCTGAATATTTTGTACTTATATTTAAAATTTGTAAATATTTCATTTTAAATGGACTGGGAGAGATGATGATTTGCCATCACACAGTTCAAACTTGTTCTCAATACCCCCCAGCTCCCATTACAATATATATATATATATATATATATATATATATATATATATATATATATATATATATATATATGTGTGTGTGTGTGTGTGTGTGTGCTGGTTCTATAATTTATTTATTTAATATTCTGTGATGCTGACTCTAAATTACATTTTGTAATAAATGTCTTTTTTACCAATAAAAACAATCAATATCATAATATTTAAAGTAAAAAAAGTATTTATGGTATAAGTAGGCTCTTCTTAAAATGAACATAAAATATATTGTAAGCCTGTTGTACTCTATCTGTATTTTATACCCATACTTTCTAGAAGAGTATTTGCAATGATATTTTGAATATAGCCTTACTGTTAGAATGGTGAGAATGTGAAACTGCATTTTAGTCAAAAGTTGATAAACATTTATATTTCATAAAACAGTAGCAGCTCTCTCTCTCTCTCTCTCTCTCTCTCTCTCTATATATATATATATATATATATATATATATATATATATATATGTAAGCATAACAAAAGGTGATGACATGATGTTTTAGTATTTTAATGTTTATCTCATCATTACACAGCCAATACTTTACATTTTTTAAAAAAAACAATCATTAATTTTTTTTTTTTATATTTTTATGCTTGATTTTTTTAAATAAATTTATATATTTTAGTTTAACATTGAAATTTAGTAATGTCAGCATTATTTTTCATATGCTGTATAAAACACATTTCAGAATTGAATAAATTAAACGTTAGTTTATATTAACAATAATATCCTTTATCTAACAGTATTGATTATGTCATTTTACTTGTAATTATATTCATTGACCTATTTCCATCAGCTTTTTTTTTAGAAAAGTTCAAACTTTATTTATAATTATTCAAATATATTCAATAATAATAATACTCTGTAATACTATTTATCACATACAAACTGAACACGAGCATAGCTGATATCGATAATAAGTATGAAAGTAAAATATATTCAATGTTAAAGTGATATTAATAAAGAAAAAACAAATTTTGATTTCAACATTATTAATGAATTAGAAAGTTATCTATTATAACTGATTTATATTGTGGAAACAATTTTAAAGTCTTATTTTTTTATTACTTCAGATTTTAAAGATTTTATATTTAAAACTACAATAAAGAAAATCAATGATGTTTATAAGTGAATTAACAAATAAACTGACAATAATTGCTTAACATATGTTAGTAATTGAAAACCATTGAATTAATAACATAACTTTTTCATAAAATAATTCAAATATTCATTGCAAACCTAATAAATAAAACAATAACATCTGAATAAAAAAAAAAAAACATTTTACTTAATGGTTAAGAGATCTGCTATCAAATTCAGTTTAAATTAATGAATTCAGAAAATTCTATTAAAACACAAGTATATAAAAATATATACTATATTCCTTAATCAAAAATATTTTATTCATATGTGTATCATAAACAAATATAAAAATATAATTATATAGTTAGAAAACTTATAAAATGAATTATTCTTTAAATTTTTGTTTTAAAATAAAATCTCTCAGGGCTGAATTGTACTACTGAGAAATTATTCGATTTCATACATATATACATATGTGTATATGCTTATATGTGTGACTGATGTGTGTTTATCTCTTTTCATGAATATAAAAATGAAATCAAACTGTATACTTTTGTACTTTAAACTGTTAGTAATAAAATATAGATTAAGTATAACACAATGTTCTGTCAGAAATAGTTCTCTACTTTTTTCAAATCTGATATTCTGGCAATTGGTAATCCAGCATGAGAATCGAACTGGTGATCTTTATATTCATAAACACTTACTAATTAACCTATTTATCTAAGTGGAACAATAAGACAAAATTAGTATGTTTATCTATAAGAATCCTTATAATTTCTCTATATATTTTTTTTATCTGTTTAAGGATTATGATCAAGCTAGCAACATCAGAAGAAAAAAGAGAATAATATCATGTGAATCACTGTATTTTATACTGACTTATAAGTTATTACCAACACTGAATTATAGTATAATGGTCCGAAAGAAGTGAAGATCGAATCATACTGCATCTGCACTACAAAAGCGCCATCTAGGCATTTGAACCTAGAAAGTTTATAAAGTAGGCAGATACATGCTGTTAAGATCCCACTTTATTTTATATTTAGACAGTTAGCCCGAGTCACTAGCTCAGTGGAGATGCAGAGATAATAATATATAACTTTGTTTAATCTATATCTTAAATATATATATAAAAAAAAAAGAAAAGCTACTGCCAGTAATTAACACACTAATAACATTTATTAATGCACATATATAATCATTTTAAATTTGAAAAATAACATTTATTATTTTTTTAAAATTAACTTTTAATTTAAATTATTATTTTTAAATTTTAAATCATCCACACAGATGAATTTTATATTTATATTAAGATTGTTGAATATGAATAAACTACATAGATTGTATTTGAAAAGAAAATATTCTATCCTTTATTTAACCTTAGGACAAAAGTTCGCAGTCAAACCGGTGTCAATCCATCTGATACATTGATGTATTCAATGTAGCATAAAAATATGACAGCACTAAATATTATACTGTCAGGAAGGTACATCTAAACAGTATGGTTAGAGAAGGTATTGACTCTCAACCAAACAGGAATGCTACATCTGTCGGCAAGAAGAACAATAAAAATAAAAACTCCATAGGAAGCTATGCGTTTTGTCTTACTATCCTTTCCATAGGCAACAAGAGGGTATGCAGTGTATAAATCGATCCTGCCCATAGCGGATCTCATACTACATCTACTAATTACACCAATATATTCAATCCATTGACCTAATTTAACTACGAAACAAATAACCTAAGATTTCCCTCTCCTAATTAATTAATATAACTTTACAAATCTATATAGCCAAGCATGCCCGATTTAAATTTAACATTTATATAAATTCGCACAGATGGATTTTATAAAAGTTTGTGGTTTAATGTTGAGTATAGATCGACTACATAAATTGCACGCTCAAAAATATTTCAACATAAACATAAATTATCAAAATATAAAGTCAAAGATGTAATTGCAGAGGAAATTCACTACAAACCCAATGGCATTCATCATAAGATTCTGCATTGACACCAATAACTAAAAAGACATCCGAATAAATACATTTTAGATATTCAGCGTAAGATATCATTATTTACTGAATGTCTATATATTTTAATCATATATGAAAACAAAAACGTAATTAAACATGAACAAATCTATGCAAGCATCTATGCCCAACTCAAATTTAATGCATTTAATAATTTCTACAATAAATATTAATTAAAAAAAAATGGAAATGATTTTTAGCAAATTTAAATGTAAAAAAATAAAAATAAACAATAATTGATTTGGAAAAGTCAGATGATATTTCATTTTACAAAAATTAGATTTAGCTTGTTTATTAAACTTGTCAAATCTTGATGAAAGTTCTTAATTGCTTTTAAATTTTAAAATTGTTCAGTTCAATAGCTTACAGTAGAAGAGTCATGGTTCTTAATGCCAATTCCCATGGTGTCCCCATTGGAAGACCAGTCTGATGTTCTGGAGGTGTCCTTAGCTGGTTCCATTCCAGTATCACAGTCATTTCATTTTTTAAAATAGAGAGAGAGGGTGATATGTGTGTCCCATCACACCTCTCAAAAACAATCAAGCTTGAACTGTCTGGCACTGTCCTTAATTTCAATATTTTTCCTTTTATAATCATTGTCTGGATTCAACAAACAAAACATCACTAATCCATCATTTTCATTAGGGTCCGATGTGAGGCTTGGTGCTTCCATTGGTCAAGCTAATTCTTTTTAATCTCTTATCTATATCTTTCCTCTGACTTTTTAATTATATAAGAGTCCCAAGGGCTAGTTTGCTTTTCAATTAATTTATATAACAATCATTTCCATTTACAATATATATATATATATATATATATATATATATATATATATATATATATATATATATATATATATATATATATAGTGCCCTTTTCTATAGGTCATAAATAGTCAATTACAGTAAATTACTAAAAATTTTAAATTTTAGAATATGTTATTTTAATATGTTGATAATTATATATATATATATATATATATATATATATATATATATATATATATATATATATATATAGTGCCCTTTTCTATAGGTCATAAATAGTCAATTACAGTAAATTACTAAAAATTTTAAATTTTAGAATATGTTATTTTAATATGTTGATTATATTTTGATAATTATATCTTTAAAGTATAGTTTGAAGCTAAAGAAAATACATGGTATATAAAATTATAGCGAATCATTTAGAAATGGTTATGTAAAGCTTTAAATATTGTTGCATATGGTTGCAAAAGCTGGCCATATTAAATAATTCAGATATAAATATTTAAAAGTATATTTAAATGTCAAATATTAATAGTTTAAAACTGATAATTTAATAAATGTTATATTTAAATTTATAAATCATCTATAATAGTCAAAATTAATATCGTACATTTTAAAAGTAAACTTTATGATGGTGAAAATTGTATTTAATTCTATATTTTTAAATTGTTCTTCCAAAATGTTATAATTATATTATTTAATATAATAAAGTGTTGCAATTTTATTAATCTAGACAGAGAAATAGATTGAAAATCGTCTGTCTCAATTTTATATTGATCATGTGACTTTTAATGCATAGTTTCTCACACATGCTTGTTTGAATTAATAACAAAGTTTGAAATATTTTAAAAGTTATATTATAGAGTTGAATAGAATTATTATCTGTCATAGAAGTGAATATTAAAATATTACGTAGTTATTTCTAAATGTTTTAAGTAGTGTTTTATAAAGGCGAGTACAGTTAATAAAAAAGTTAATATTTTGTTTAAATAAAAATAGATAAATTAAATATTAAAAGTGGAATAAATTCATTAAATATTATTTTAAAAGTTAATTTTAAAATATTTTTAAGTAATTTATCAAAGTAATAATCAATCTGAAAGTAATATTTTAAATAATATTTTTAAGTTTTATTACGTCATAATTTTTATTTTTAAAATTTAATTCTGTAAAACTGAAAATATGTAAATTTGTTCTCAAGCTAAAAGTAAGAATTAACCAATAGGATAAGGTATTCTTGCAAGGTATAAATATTGTTGTAACTGATTCATCTGGGCAGATTAATAATGGATCGAAACCAGAGAAAGGTATATTAGTAGCTATCAAAGAGATAGTATTTTTAAATTTTTATTTTAGTCAATTTGTAGTACTTTCTTATAGTTTTATTTGCAAAAACTAATTGATATTTTTTTAAGAAGTATTTTGCAAAAGAGAGTTTAAAATATAATATATTTTAGAAACTTCATGAAAATGATTTGCTAAGCTTTAACAGTTTACTTGCCAGGAATATTTTATTCTAAGTTTAACCTAAAATTTCGCAATGAAAAATGGATATACTATGAAATAAAATGTATATAAATTATAATAATATAAAAATGCATAGAATGTTTATTGATGCTATTTTATTAATGCTTCACTGGAGAACTGTTTTAGTACATAAAAACCACAGTACGGATATTATATGGATGCAATGGAAAGCTATTTGCCATCTAAAAAAATTTGTGACACATTATTTATAAGCTTATCCAGGAGTTTTAAAAAAGAATAAGATACTTATATCTTATGAATTATTATAGAATATCATAATGAAAGAAATAAAATGTTTAGTCCTTTTTGAAGGAAACATTTTTCTAAAAAAATATATATATCTTGAAAGAATTAAAGGAAGAAATTACAGAGAAGATTTTATTAAAAGCGTTGTGATATATAAAACTTCTAGTCTCAGAAATATTAAAAACGCATCTTTAGAAGTATTTGTTTTAAAGCACTTTATTAAGAATGGAAACCTATATAAAAAAGTGAACATATAGTTAAATAAAAAGATGGATCCATGAAAATACAAATAGTACTTAAAAGTTTTATCGGATAACTAAAGTTAAATTAGATGGAGGATGCATCAGATGCGCCGGCAGAGAATATTGAATAAACTTCATGGGAATAATTCTTTAATATTACAGTTTAATAATTATCATTCTGAACAGTAAAGACCCAGGATTATTTTCTATAAACTTTACTAAAATGGATTAATAATTATTTTTATTTTTAAACTTTAACTCTAGAGAAAGTAATAAACATTTTTCGAACTTTATCATGAACTGTTTGTCAAGTAAAAGTTAATGGAAGAAATAAGTAATTATAGTTTTGATTTATTTTATTAACTTAGTTTAAATGTAAATTTTTTTATTTTTATAAGATTAGGAAAACATAAACATTAAGTCAATAATAATATTAAAACTTTATAATACAATAATATAATAATTTAGATAAGAATATTTTTTGGATAAAGTGTATGGATGTATATTTTCTTTATGTATGCAATGATCGGTATCTAGTGGATGAAGGAAGCCTACTAAAATGATGACCAGATAAAGGTTATTTGGTAATGATAATGAATATTAATAATTTATAATGTATATTCTTTGTTTTCTTTTAGATTATCTATGAATAGTGAGAATGGAGAATAAATGTTTTACTTATAAATGTAAACGCATTTTTCATACAACATTTTAAAAACATTATGAGATAGGATTGATTTGAAAATATGCATACAATGATTTTTATATTAGTGATATAATCCAACATAGTAACAAATATTTGTGTGATTCTTTTAAAACTTTTCATGTTATTGGATAATCAAATGTTGTCTGATTAGATTGTATATGATTAAACATACAGAATAATGAAATAAGCAAACTTTTCTTGTGGAACAGTGAGATTGTTTTTTTTTAACTATCAGTGAATTTTATTTATTGTTTTTGTAAATGCAGATAGTTATTTATCGATGTAAGATGTGGAAAATCTCAAGAAATAATAGTGAGATAGTGGCTTGGAAGTACTTGGGTAGACAGGAAACCAAGATGATGTTTTTAAAAAATAGGATATTATAAGGAATTTGAATAATATTATAGTCTTTGTGTAGATATTAGCATAGTTAACAAAGCCCTATGACTGGTACACATTCTATTTGGACAGTGTTTTATATTTCTTTAAATATTTGATGTTCTAATAAAGCTGAAGGAATAGCTTTAATATCGTTTATGTACTAGAGGATATTAGACAGGTAAATGTCATACCTCTATTTCTTGTTAATGCACTGTGCCATGATTTTGAGATATGTTATGAGTGATACTCTAGCTTTCTTTCTTAAATCCTATGCATCTATTTCGCTATCTTTATTTCATGTAACTGCATCGTTTAGTAAGATATTTTGAAAAGAAATGGTAAATAATTTAGAGCTTAGGTTATGCTATCGTTTTGTATAAGATTGGTTTATTTGCTTAGAAGGAATAGAATTTTATAACTTGAAATTGAAGGTCCAATGAATCCTAAAGGAAAGGAAAGAATCATAGAATATATTTTTGAATTTATTTCTGAAATGAAATATAAATTTTTAGAATGGAGTATCTAAAACAAAAATGTTTTCTTTAAAATGTTAATAATTTTTGAATGCTTTATTATTATTATTTTTTAAAAAAAAAAAAAATAAGTATTGCATATTTTTAAAATACAATAGTATAAAATAAATGATGTAAAGAATGGGCATAGTATACTTTTTATTTATTGAATAATAGGAATATATTGATGGTTACACTTATGTCATTTTAAAGCAAGGCTAAATAAGAAAATGTTATGATTAGTAAACATCGTGTGATAAATGATATCCACTAAAATCTAGTAATGAATTTTTGGATAAATATTTTATATAACATCTTTGACATTGCAAGATGAAAATTTGTTTAATTTTTTAAGAAATCCATACTCATTATAATGTTAATTTTGTTTTTTCTGTGGAATGTTTTCCTACGAATGTGTTTTAAAAAAAATATAGTTTAATAATATTAAGGATGGAATATTTTTTAATAAAATAAATAAATATATTTGTAATAAGTTAACCATAACGAGAAATCAAATGGTAACATTTTATTTTGTCTTAAGTCTAAATAAAGACATAACTAAATATAAAATATTTTTATAACCCAGTAGATAAAAATGTAAAGTATAGAATAAGAATATCCACTGTAAATAATGTACATAAATTGTTTATTTTATTTTGTTGTTAGTAATAAACCTTGTTAAAATTTGTTTTTCAAAATTTTTGTGTCTGAATTGTTTATTTCTCCACTTCACTGCATGAAATCACGATATATTCATAATAATTGAAACAAATATATAATTTTGCACAAAAAGATAAATAAATAATTATTTTTAGAATTTAAATATTTTATTGGTATTCTTTTAATTAAATAATCATAATTTTACATTATTTTATTGGTCATAAAGTAGTCATCATAATAGTACATTGAATTATATGCTATCAGTTGCCACATACTTTTATTTGTCAGATTATCAAATGCTACCACGTATTTATTATATTATTACATGAAGATAAAAGATTATATTATATTATTTGATTATTTTATTATGGTAATAAAAATATAACAAAAAGAAAAGATATACAGAGTTAGTTATACAATGAAGAATATTATTATTACTTTATTATTATTAGTTTAGTGTAGTAGATTATGACATAAAATCCCTTTTCATATTTTACTACCGTAATTTTAATTAACTTAGAGTAAATTTATGAACCTGAGATTTTATTAAGCTAGATTATTATAAATAGAAGATTAAGATGTAATTATTAGCTTAATCTTAGTAAGTAGAAGTTATTAAAGTCGTAAGAATACTATGAGTTTGTTATTTGAAATAGTAATAAGGGGGAATAGTGTTCTTATGCCATTGAGGTAGTATCCTGTAGGATATTGGCTCAATGTAATCTATCTTGTCACCTGTATTTTCACTTCTAAGTCTCATGAAAATATTAAATATTTATTTAATTTATTTTTATAAATTGAACCTTATTCGTATTTTAAGTTTGAGCTAGTGAAATATTTAATTTTAATGCTGAATATTTTATTTATTAATTATTAACTGAGCTAGAACCCGTTTTATTTATATCATATACTATTCGAAGTGAAGATGCACAAGACACGGTTAGAATATAT